>APFE030075292.1:133538-149170 GCA_000404065.3 Pinus taeda
AATCAAACCTTTTTATCAGTTTACTAGCCTAAAATCAGTGTTTCCACATTGGTTATCTCGCCCATTGAAAATCTTTACCGAGATAGACCGGAGAGAGCCCTCTCCTGCCCCGTAGGGCTAGCTACGACGCTAAGTGGTTTGATGTTGCCTTGAAGTTTACCTTTTTTAGCCTGAGGTGAAATTTCAAGCGCTAACATATTGGCAACCATACTGGGGAAGAACAAACTCGTTGTGGATTGATGTGTTTGTTTCATAAGTCTTAGAAGGAGCCTGAAGATTATGCCAGGTAGCCTTCGGAACGCTTTTGCTTTGCATAAGCGCAAGTAGATAAATGTTGCTTCAGTCAATCTCCGTGAGCTTGTGAATACGGCACTTCGATTGCATTTCACCCCAGTGTATTGCAAACTCTAAACTTTGGATGATTAGTTAAGAGTTTTCACAGGCTGATTGGTTAGTTGTTCCTTGATATCCAAACTGGCTTCTGATTCTGGCCATATATTCAAATCTCATTCATGTCCACTTATTTTTAAGTATCTTGAAGACATTGATTTTGACAAGAGTTTTGAGTTGTCCTTGTTCAAAACTAAATCTGAAAGTGCACTTGATCCTCTAGTTCCCGACCCTAATTTTGCTGCTCCCATTGACATTGAGAGACACAATAAATTGATTGACAATTTCATCCTAAGATCTCTTCAGTCAGATATTCACGCCACCAATCTTGCTGAGTTCGTTGAGCATATATCTGTTCATATTGGATCTACTATCATGGCGCATGAGCAGACCAATCCTCCTTTTATTTCTATTTCTCCTATAATCACTTATCCCGAATCTACAGTCGATTCGCCCTCTACATCCCATACCACTTCTCCTCATACTCCACAAACTCCTCCTCATACCTCTCAGGGTCCTCCTCATACTCCTCAGATTCCTCATATTCCTCATACTACTGTTGTACCTATTCCACCTACTCCCCCTAGACCCACTCTATCTAAAGCAATGGCTACCCGATTTGCTCCCCTTGATCTTCCCCAAAATCTATATGATATGCCAGCTGACTACCAGAGTAAAATCCCTATGTTTGATGGTACTCCTCAAAGTTTCTCTGCTCAGCAACATATTGATAAAATGACAACATTCTTTGATCTATATGAGATAGATGAAGAAGATGTTACCATGCAGTTGTTCGTGCAAACATTTGGAGGAGAAGTTAGAAAGTGGTTCAAAGGTTTGACAGCCAGAAGCATCACTACTCTAGAGGCACTTCAAAGGCAGTTTTTAGATCGTTGGGAAATCAGGAAGGATCCGCTTCAAATTAATGCTGAATACAATAACCTCAAGCGCAATCATGGTGAGTCCGTTCAAGATTACATCATCAGATTTAACACAGTTTACAATGCTATTCCAGATGACTTAAGGCCATCTAGAAAATCTGCACTTCTCAAATTTCTGGACGGCTTTGATCCCGAGATGGCTTATTCATTGAGAGATAAAGATCCTCCTACCTTGGAGGATATGCAAAATATTGCTGTCAGCGTTGATGCAAACTTGAATGATAAGAGATCAAGAATGAAGGCTGAAAAGCGAGTCACAATCAAAGAGGAAGAGTCTACAACAGATCAGCTCCTCTGCGACTTTGAACATATTAAAAGAGAACTTCAAAATATTCATCTTGACAAGCCAGAGCCACAGATCTGTAATCCAAATTTTAGAGCTCCGCAACAGCCCCAATATAGAATCAAACAACGTGAAACAAGGGCACAAGAGGCACCAGTTCAGCAGCAAATTAAACCTCCACTTCAACAAAATTTTGTGAGCCAAGAATCCGAGGATGAAGGTGATACAGTGGGAGAAAATCACTTCTTCACCCCTGATGATTTGCCCACTTATATTACAGAAGAGGAAGAGTTGGGGAGTAACTCTATCATCCCCCAAGATGAGCATTATATCTTGTCAAATGATGCAGCGCTTGAAGAAGAATCAGAAGAATATCAAAGAGGGTACTTGAATGCTTTATCAGCTCAACAAAATCAGCAAAGACATTTGAGAAACCAAATTTTTCCCATAAATCCTATTCAAAAGAGAACAGATGATTCAGCAAAGAATGGTTCAGCTGCCCCACAGAAAAAAGGGAAAGAAATCAGTGATCCTTCGGTCAATCATCATCAGCAAACAAGATAGATCAGCCATCAAACACACCAAGAGATAAAGATGGAAAAAGAGACAATCCGGCCAAAGAAGGTGAGAAGGTTTCAATTTTTAGTTTGGAGAATCAAATTTCAAAGTTGAAAGTGTCCATTCCTTTGATGGAAATCATGAAGAACAACACTTACCGAGGCCAAATCTCTAAGATGCTGAATTTTGATCCAATGCTAGACACGGTGAATGTAGAAGATGATCAGCCAAAATTGATCTTTGGCCCCGCTTTAAATGGTGAGTCTCCCGAAAGTGATGTTCCTCCATTCTATATCAGTTTGTGATTGCATGAGTATGTTTTGCATAATGCTATGTTTGACTCGGGAGCCTCGCATAATTTGATGCCGAAAGCAATCATGGAAAAGCTGGGGCTAGACATCACAAGGAAGTATCATGATTTGTATTCGCTTGATTCTAGCCGGGTGAAATGTATTGGTTTGATCAAGGACTTGGTTGTGAGCTTGGATCAAATCCCAGCGAAAAATGTTTTGATGGATGTGGTGGTGGCGGATATTCCTCCGCGATTTGGAATGTTGCTTTCGAGATCTTGGGGAGCTAAACTTAAAGGTACACTTCAGCTCGATTTTTCTTATGCTACGATCCCCGTTTTTGGTCAGATGAAGAAATTATATCGAGAACAAAAGATGAAATACATGATCACTAGTAAAGAAAAGCCAATTAATCAACCTATAAATTATGTACAAACAGATTTAGAGTCATTTGTTTTGTTTGCAGATAATTTCAATGAGATAGATAGTCAGTTAGTTCAAGTAGAAGATATACCAGACATTACAAAAAATTTTAGGGAAATTTTGAGAAAGGAAAGCGAAGAAATGTCTGCTGTCATGGAGCAAACAGCTGAAATAAATGGGCAGGAAACAGAAAATGCAGAAGCATCACACTTTCAACACTTAGAAGATGATGAGGATGGTCTTTGGACCATGGATTTTGACGGCGCTGTGGGCAGCGATGGTGCTGGTATAGGTGTATGGATTCGAAGTCCATTTTTTGTCCCAAACAAAGTCCCAAGCAAGGTACGAGTATGTTCTTACAAATTAGCATTCGATTGTTCAAACAATGAGGCGGAATATGAGGCTCTCATTGCTGGTCTGAAAATCCTTAGGAAGCTGAAGGCAAAGAAGATAGCAGTATATGGCGACTCTGAGTTGGTTATAAAGCAAGTGAAAGGTGAATTCCAGGCCAAGCATCCTCATATGCGAGCATATCGAAATGTTCTCCTAGATATCCTGAAACTATTTTCTGAACATACTTTGACATGTGTGCCACGCATTCAGAATGGTGTTGCTGATGCATTGGCTAAGGCAGCAAGCAATCTTAAAATCCCCATGAATTCCAGCAATAAGTTTGAGATTTATGTGAAGCACCGTCCTACAGTTCCAGACAATCAAAGGTGTTGGCAAGTTTTCCAAGATGACGAAGAAATCAAGAATTTTCTGCAAGTTGAAGGTGAGTTCAAAGACATCTCCATAAATACAGAACCCGAGGAAGTAAATCAGATGGATGTATTGCAACTTAAGGATAATGTCATTCCTAAAGGATTAATTCCTTTAGAGGAGCTGTTCGATCAAGATGACGTAGCACGCAAACCAACTTTGAGGCCAACAGAAGAAGGTGTTGAAGAAGTGAATGTCGGAACAGCTGAAAATCCAAAGATGGTGAAACTATCGAAAGCATTGTCGCCGAAGGTAAAGAAAGAATATATCAGATTGTTGTCTTCGTTTTCTAATGTTTTTGCATGGGATTATTCAGATTTGAGAACTTATGATACAAGTATAATTCAGCATACTATTCCCATAAAGCCAAATCAAAAGCCTTTCCGACAAAAATTGAGGAGAATTAATCCTAAGTTGCTGCCTTTGATTGAGAAAGAAGTTAACAGGTTGTACAAGTCTGGAATTATAGTGCCAATCAGATTTTCTGACTGGATTTCCAACTTAGTGCCCGTGAGAAAGAAGACCGGTGACATCCACTTGTGTATAGACTTCAGAAATCTGAGTAAGGTGTCGCTAAAGGACAATTATCCACTGCCCAACATGGATCACATATTGCAAAGGGTAGTTGAGGCATCAAGAATGTTTCTACTTGATGGTTATTCCAGGTACAATCAGATTTTGGTGCATGAAGATGACCGCGACAAGACTGCATTCACTGAAAAATGCAGGTGCTACCTTTCAGCGGGCAATGGACATGGCATTTGCTAATGAGAAGGATGTCTTTTTGGTCGTGTATCTTGATGATTTAACTGTGTTTTCTAAATCTCATGAAGAGCATTTGTATCATTTAACAATGGTGTTTCAAAAGTGCAGAAAATATGGTATCTCATTAAATCCGAAGAAGAGCCTTTTCGCCATGAGTGAAGGCAAGCTGTTGGGCCACACCATTTCCAAAGATGGCATTCGTATAGATCCTGGACGTATGGAAGCTATTCAGCAACTAGAGTAGCCCCGAAACAAGAAGGAGATTCAGTCCTTTAATGGAAAGTTGAATTTTCTGCGTTGCTTTATTCCGAATCTTGCCGAACACCTTAGAGAAATCACTAATATGCTTAAAAAGGATAGCTAGCTCAAATGGACCGAAGAGGCGGTAAAGTCTTTCAATTTGGTGAAGTTAGTTTTATCTTTAGCCCCAACTCTAATCAGCCCGAATTATACACAAGATTTTATTTTATTTTCATTTGCTTCTGAGCATATATTGGCAGCTGTGTCGATGCAAAAGAGAGATGGAGTTGAGAAGCCCATTGCTTTTTTCAGTCGTATTATAAGGGATGGAGCGCTGAAGTACAATATTATTGAAAAACAAGCATTAGCACTGGTAAAAGCTCTGAAATATTTCCGGGTATACATACTGAATTCTCATATTTTAGCATATGTTCCCAACGCAGCTGTTAAGGATGTTTTGGTACAAGCGGAACCGGAAGGAAGAAGGGGAAAGTGGATCGCTGCACTACTAGAATATGATGCGGAAATTAAGCCTACTAAGTTGATCAAGGGTCAAGGTCTTGCTAAGATGATGGCTGAAACAAATCTCCATGTCCTAGACATCAATTTGATTGCTACCTTATCTGATGAAGATGAAGAAAATTCAGCTCTACAGGTATCCGATATCTTTGTTTCTTCTCCTTGGTATGCGGATATTGTATATGTGCTTCAAAATTTGTCTTCACCTCTCGGGATGCCTCGAAACAAAGCTAGGACATTGAAATTAAAGGTTGCTAAATTTTGCATCATCAAATCTGCACTTTATTGGGAAGACCCCAGTGGCATATTGCTGAACTGTTTGGTCGAGGAGGAAGCTAAGAGAGCTGTAGAGGATTTTCACAAAGGTGACTGCGGGGGCCACTTGTTTTGGAAGACCACGGCTAATAAAATCCTAAGGGCTGGTTTTTATTGGCCTTCAATGTTTTCTGATGTCTATAAAGCCGTTAAGAGTTGTCATGAATGTCAAATTTTTCAAGGGAAGCAGAAATTACAGCCATTGCCTCTCCAGCCCATTGAAGTCAGCGCACCATTTCAACAATGGGGCTTGGATTTCATTGGAGAAATTCATCCAGCATCTTCCGGGCAGCATCGATGGATATTGACAGCCACTGATTACTTCACGAAGTGGATTGAAGCCATTCCCACCCGACATGCCACAGACTTAGTAATTATTTCTTTCCTTGAGAATAACATATTGTCACGTTTCAGCTGTCCACATAAGTTGATTACAGATAATGCAACAACATTTAAATCAAAGAGGATGGTTGATTTTTGCTACAAATATAATATCAGTTTGGGGCATTCGACCGCCTATCATCCGCAAGGAAATGGGCTGGCTGAATCTTCGAATAAAACTTTGGTAAACATCATAAAGAAATTGCTGGAAATCAACAAGAAGAGCTGGCGCAAAAAGTTAGTAAATGCATTAGGGGTTGATCTTGTAAGTCAGAAAAAGTCAATTGGTATGTCACCCTTTGAACTGGTTTACGAGACAGATGCAGTGTTTCCTACTTCGCTTAGTATTCCAATAACAAGATTTCTTGAAGAAGTTGGCGGTGAGGAGGATCCAATGCAAAGGCAGATTGGTCAAATGATTCATTTGCAGCAGACACGGGAGGAGGTTCTTCACAATACTCTCAAATTGCAAGAGCGCATAAAGAAAATCTATGATAGGAAAGCAAAGCCGGATGATTTCCAAATCGATGATGTAGTTTTAAGGTGGGATGCCCAAAATGAAGACAAAGGGAAACATGGAAAGTTTGATAAATTGTGGAAAGGTCCTTACAAAATTGCAGCATATCGTGGTCAAAATGCCTTTCTTCTCAAAGAAATGAATGGTGATGAATGTCTTAGTGGGTCGGTTAATGGCCAGCTGCTCAAAAGGTATCATGTTTGAGCATTTTCTGCTCTAGTCGTTATCATTGTAATTACCACTTTACTGTCATTTCACTGCAAGTGTGAACTAATCTTACATCTTTAGTCTGGGGCCCGTGGTGAAGGCTATAATTCTGAATATGGAGATTAGTTGGTGTGAGTTTTTTAGGTTGTTTTACTTAGTCCATTTTCTGCACAAAGTTGAGTTAGTTTGTGTCAAAGTTAGTTTGATTTTCAGTAAAATGTCAAAGTCAATAAAGTTGTCCAAAATTGGGTCACATGTGTAAATAATGACTCCATTGCCCAATGATTATAAGGCACTGGTCTGCTCTCCCAGAGGTCTAAGGTTCTTGGCACCTCCAAGGAGCTACCATCCCCATTGGAGCCAATGTTAGAGTCGGTCTAGTAGCCCTCCATCAGCGATCAAAACTCTTTGCATTTTGCATAAGTAGGTGTCTCATCAGTGTCATCTCACTGCATCCCATTAGCCATGCCATAACCCTGATGGAGGAGCTGGTGTCTTTATTCCCCTCTTGGCACTGCTGGATTAAGTTGTTTCAGTCAATAAACTCTTTCAAAGTTGTTTGTCTTGTCTTGAGGTCAAAAGTCTTAGGTCTAGGGTTTAGGTCCAATTGGTCTTCAAAGTCAAGTCTCTAAAGTCAATAAATACCCAGCAGGCCAGAGGGATGATTATCAAAGTGTTTCTTCAAAAATATTTCATCTTGTACTGTTAATCTTTACCTTGGATTTAAAAACCCTGTTTTTAAAGCCAAGGTCATTTCTCAAAATTTTGTAAAAATTGTAAAAACTCAAAAATTCTTCCAAGTTAGCATGCAGCCCTGGTCCCCTTTGCCAAGAGTCCTCAGAAGCTATCCCTGCAAAAATTTTCAAGAAAAGACATTAATTCAACCAATTTTAGGATAAAAGGAAAACAAAAAGGTCAACAACATTCAAAATTTAAAAAGTGTCATGAAAAACATTAGAAAGAGGGTTTTGACATTAAATAAATTCAAACCAAGGTTATAAACCTCCCTCCGTTAAGCTTTATTGTGCCTTCAAGCAATAGAGAAAATCATTTCCAAGAGCATTTCGGCGAAATTTGTAAAGAGAAACAGTGCGCGACCTCTCAGGCTCTGTGCGCGACCTCTCAGGCTCTGTGCGCAACCTCTTGGGCACGCGCGACCTCTCAGGTGGGTTCTAGCAGTTATAAAAATACAAGTGCGCGACCTCTCAGGTAGCAATTGATTATAAACTTGAAAAAGACCCTAAATATCCTCAAGCTTGTCAACTAGGCCTTCAATCATGTAAATTATGTTTGCTAAGCTTAAAGAAGATCATGATTATGTTTTCAAAGCCTTCATTTGCAAGTAAAGACTCCATGTGCTTTTGCTTGAAATGTCTAAATTGCTAGGGTTTGTTTTGCTGTTTTGAGGTATTCATTCTTATTGTTCCTACATTTTCCGACCTCTCATTTTTACTCCCTTATCACTGTTACTTAATTTCCCTAATAAATCAAAAATCAAACCCCAAACCCTACCTCCCATAACATCCTTGCAAGTGAAATTGTATGATGATGTAAATGTCATAAGTCTTCCCCTAAAATCCCTATCTCATATGTTTTTCACAATTTCCCTTCCAAATATCCCTTCCCTAACATTTCCCTTGTGCTACTTGTCCCCTTGAAACAACATTTCAAAGCAGTTAACACAGCAAATTTTAAAGCAAAAGCAGCAGTACATTTCAGCCACTTTGCTCCTGAAACCATGTAAGAAACCGAAATTGACTATAAGCAAAGTGATGACCATGAGTCAGATTCAGAGCTAGAGGTACAAAGGAGGAAGAGTGGTAAGGGTGGTCACCATGTGAGAGAGGAGCCCACCACTTTGAGCTACTTGCAGGCTTGTCCACTTGCAGTCACATGTTTCCGCTACTTCTCATGTTATGAATTCTGCGAGAGGATTTCTCAAATTCAGCTTCACAGGGAGTTGGTCCGCTTGTTTGTTTTGCATTTACATGCCGGGCACGTCAATCTTGCTGGGTGGATTTTACATTGACACCTGAGGTGGTTTCTCAAGCAACGAGGATTCCTAATGTTGGAGAAGAGTGGAACAAGCGCAAAGTATTGGACAGCATTCAGTATGAACCTTACATTAAACCTCAATATATGAGGTACATGACTGGTGTAGTTCATTTCAAATTTTTGAAGGATGAGTATGTTCCCTTGATGAAGCTCATCATGCGCTATTTCAAATGTGAGGGGAGATTTTCAAGTTTGTTTTTCTACCATATTCGCGTGTTGATGCATTTCACACGGGTACGAATGATGAACATACCATTTTTCATATGCCAGAATATTGAGAGGATGGTTCCATTGGTGCAGAGGAAGAGTCCAGCACAGCAACATAGGAGCCTCTATCATTATGGTTTGATTCAGCTTGTGGTCATGCATCAGTTGGCTCAGCATGGCATCCCATGGGAGGAGTTCATCTCCCGAGAGTTCTGCACAGGAACACCACCGCATCCTCAGATTGTTCATAAGGAGGGAGGACCATCACAGTAGCATGAGATCCCTGAGACTAGACATGTCAGTTCTCCTCCATTGGTCACTTATCAAAGAGGCCACAGGGCCTTATTTGCAGCAGCTAGGCGAGTATTTTCTCCACAGCAGGTGGAAGGGGTCTCGCCATCTTCATCAGCACCACAAGTGTTATCTCCACACCAGGTGGAAGGGGCCTTACTTCCCATAGCAGCACAGGTATCAGAGAGGGGCAAGCAGCCCATGATTGAGGAGGGATTGTCAGGTGACCCAGATATTGACATTATTGATCTTGACGCCTGTTCTCCTAGCTTAGAGCTTAAGGAGATCATCCGAGAGCAAAGGACCGAGAATGAGTCGCTGCACACAAAATTGTAGATGGCACAATGGATAATTAACTATTTAGAGCAGCGCAACAAATAGTTGGAGGATGAGCACAAGCTTTATGAGCTGCGGAAGATTCATGAAGACCCGGAATTGGCTTGTAGGAGACCCGGTGATTTGACTCCCATAGATCGAGAATCTATGATTATTTGGGACAATGCTCATTTGAGAAGGCTTCTGGATAAGGTGAACAGAGATAAAAACTTGCTCCGGAATATGAAGAACCATTATTGGGCCCAAATGCACGTATGCAAGGCAAGAATGAAGGTGCTCCAAGGACGGTTGGGCAAGGCACTTAAATGAAGAAAAAGGCCCGATCCCCTCCATATTTTGGTTAAGGCTTCCTTGAAGGAGCATGGTGCTAAATGAATCAATCTCGGCACAAATTTCAAAACAAATTGAGAAATTTTGGTCATTTATGAATTTTTGGTTAAAAAAAAACAGGTTTTTGCTCCTGAGAGGTCGCGCGCAGTGCGCGACCCTTTATATTGGGAAGTCCATTTCAAGAAAACTTTGCATTTTTGGATTTTTCATGCAAAAATACACTTACCCAGAAAAGATTAAGAAATTTCACTAAGTTTTGAGCCTCCAGAAGGTAAAACAAAACAAGCAAAAAACGACTTTCTGCCACCTTTTTGACACACAGGAAGCAGTCTTGGGAGATTGCAATTGTGGAGGGGTAAATGGACACCAAATTCCGAAATTCCACTTGGGTTGGAAAGTAGACATCTAGTCCTTTCCAACAAGCCTACTATTGCCTCATTTGGACACCTGGAAGTGCCTCAAAAGTTTCTCCAAATGCGCGCGACCTCTTGCGAATCTGCGCGCAACCTCTTGGGCAGTTTTCACAGGAATTCATCTACAGCTCAGGAATTCGCCCAGCTTTGACCAGTTTTGACTTGGGATGTAATTTTTCACCCTCTTTGATGTAATTAATGTATTTTCATGTTGACATGACACTTATTTACCTATTCTACAAGATTCATTCATGAAATAGCAAACATTTAATGAATGAATTGGTTTCCTAGCTTATAGAGGCAAGTTGTTTTGACTACCTAGATTTTAGTGATCAGTTTGGAATTGGTTGAAACAGCTCCTATGATAGTGAGTTCGACCCCTAGAGGAAAGGAAAGATGTTAGCTTGCCTATATTATGTAATTTCTTAGTCATTTTCATGGTTGGACTCTTGAGGGAGAAAGCTTCTATTGTATTACTCATTGTATCTCTGCAATTTTTGGTTAAGGAAGACCAGGGTTTTGCAGTCCTTTTTGAGATTCTTGTGGTTACATGTATTGATGGTGTGATTCTCATTGTACTTGTAAGTTTGTTATGTGAATCATCTTCTTACTTTTTCTTCTGCCAATTAGGCAAATGAAGTGTTAAGGTAGAATTCATGGTTGTTATGCTCTGCCTTTAAGTTTGCTTAATATTAATGTTTTCAGCTGTTTAAGGAGAATTCAAGGTGCTTGCTTGCTCTCCTTAGCTTCTCACCAGTCATTCTCATCCATCCACATCTATAGAAGGCATCAATACAGTCTCCTACCTTGCCCCAAAGAACCCCCTGCGAAACCTGTGTCCAATCCCCGCACCCAAAATTGCCTTTCCCCAATTTTCCACCAAAACTCTAAAAATCCCCAAATCAAACCTTTTTATCAGTTTACTAGCCTAAAATAAGTGTTTCCGCATTGGTTATCTCACCCATTGAAGATCTTTACCGAGATAGAACGGAGAGAGCCCTCTCTTGCCCCGTAGGGCTAGCTATGAGGCTAAGTGGTTTGATGTTGCCTTGAAGTTTACCTTTTTCAGCTTGAGGTGAAATTTCAAGCGCTAACATACTGGCGACCATACTGGGGAGAACAAATTTGTTTGTGGATTGATGTGTTTGTTTCATAAGTCTTAGACGAAGCCTGAAGATTATGCCAGGTAGCCTTCGAAACGCTTTTGCTTTGCATAAGCGCAAGTAGATAAACGTTGCTTCAGTCAATCTCCGTGAGCTTGTGAATACGACACCTCGATTGCATTTTACCCCAGTGTATTGTAAACTCTAAACTTTGGATGATTAGTTAAGAGTTTTCACAGGCTGATTGGTTAGTTGTTCCTTGATATGCAAACTGGGTTCTGATTCTGGTCATATATTCAAATCTCATTCGTGTCCACCTATTTTAAAGTATCTTGAAGACACTGATTTTGACGAGAGTTTTGAGTTGTCCTTGTTCAAAACCAAATCTGAAAGTGCACTTGATTCTCTAGTTCTCGACCCTGATTTTGCTACTGCCCTTGACATTGAGAGACACAATAAATTGATTGACAATTTCATCCTAAGATCTCTTCAGTCAGATATTCATGCCACCAGTCTTGCTGAGTTCGTTGAGCATATATTTGTCCATATTGGATCTACTATCACGGCGCATGAGCAGACCAATCCTCCTTTTATTTCTATTTCTCCAATAATCACTTATCCCGAATCTACAGTCGGTTCGCCCTCTACATCCCATACCACTTCTCCTCATACTCCTCCTCATATTCCTCAGAATCCTCCTCATATTCCTTAGATTCCTCATACTCCTCATACTACAGTTGTACCTATTCCACCTACTCCCCCTAGACCCAATCTATCTAAAGCAATGGCTGCCCGATTTTCTCCCCTTGCTCTCCCCCAAAATCTGCATGATATGCCAGCTGACTACCAGAGTAAAATCCCTATGTTTGATGGTACTCCTCAAAGTGTCTCTGCTCAGCAACATATTGACAAAATGACAACTTTCTTTGATCTATATGAGATAGATGAAGAAGATGTTACCATGCGGTTGTTCGTGCAAACATTTGGAGGAGAAGTTAGAAAGTGGTTTAGAGGTTTGACAGCTGGGAGCATCACTACTTTAGAGGCACTTCAAAGGCAGTTTTTAGATCGTTGGGAAATCAGAAAGGATCCGCTTCAAATTAATGCTGAATACAATAAACTCAAGCGCAATCATGGTGAGTCCGTCCAAGATTACATCATGAGATTTAACACAGTTTACAATGCTATTCCAGATGACTTAAGGCCATCTAGAAAATCTGCACTTCTCAAATTTTCGGACGGCTTTGATCCCGAGATGGATTATTCATTGAGAGATAGAGATCCTCCTACCTTGGAGGATATGCAGAAAATTGCTGTCAGCGTTGAGGCAAACTTGAATGATAAGAGATCAAGAATGAAGGCTGAAAAGCGAGTCACAATCAAAGAGGAAGCGTCTACATCAGATCAGCTCCTCCGCGACGTTGAACAGATTAAAAGAGCACTTCAAAATATTCATCTTTACAAGCCTGAACCACAGATTCGTAATCCAAATTTTAGAGCTCCGCAACAGCCCCAGTATAGAATTAAACAGCATGAAACAAGGGCACAAGAGGCAGCAGTTCAGCAGCAAATTAAACCTCCACTTCAGCAAAATTTTGTGAGCCAAGAATCCGAAGATGAAGGTGATATGGTGGGAGAAAATTACTTCTTCACCCTTGATGATTTTCCCACTTTTATTACAGAAGAGGAAGAGTTGGTGAGTAACTCTATCATCCCCCAAGATGAGCATTATATCTTGTCAAATGATGCAGCGCTTGAAGAAGAATCAGAAGAATATCAAAGAGGGTACTTGAATGCGTTATCAGCTCAACAGAATCAACAAAGACAATTGAGAAACAGAATTGTTCCCATAAATCCTGTTCAAAAGAAAACAGATGGTTCAGCAAATAATGGTTCAGCTGCCCCACAGAAAAAAGGGAAAGAAATTAGTGACCCTTCAGCAGGTCAATCAGCATCAGCAAACAAGATAGATCAGCCATCAAGAACACCGAGGGATAAAGATGAAAAAAAAGACAATCCGGCCAAAGAAGGTGAGAAGGTTTCAGTTTTCAGTTTGGAGAATGAAATTTCAAAGTTGAAAGTGTCCATTCCTTTGATGGAAATCATGAAGAACAACACTTACCGAGGCCAAATCTCCAAGATGCTGAATTTTGATCCAATGCTAGACATGGTGAATGTAGAAGATGATCAGCCGGAATTGATCTTTGGCCCCGCTTTAAATGGTGAGTCTCCCGAAAGTGATGTTCCTCCATTCTATATCAGTTTGCGATTGCATGAGTATGTTTTGCATAATGCTATGTTTGACTCGGGAGCCTCGCATAATTTGATGTCGAAACCAATCATGGAAAAGCTGGGACTAGACATCACAAGGAAGTATCATGATTTGTATTCGTTTGATTCTAGCTGGGTAAAATGTATTGGTTTGATCAAGGACTTGGTTGTGAGCTTGGATCAAATCCCAGTGAAGAATGTTTTGATGGATGTGGTGGTGGCAGATATTCCTCCGCGATTCGTAATGCTGCTTTCGAGATCTTGGGGAGCTAAGCTTAAAGGTACACTTCAGCTCGATTTTTCTTATGCTACAATCCCGGTTTTCGGGCAGATGAGGAAATTATATCGGGAACAAAAGATGAAATACATGATCACTAGTAAAGAAAAGCCAGTTAATCATCCTGTAAATTATGTACAAACAGATTTAGAGTCATTTGTTTTGTTTGTGGATAATTTCAATGAGATAGATAGTCAGTTAGTTCAAGCAGAAGATATACCAGACATTACAGAAAATTTTAGAGAAATTTTGAGAAAGGAAAGCGAAGAAATGTCTGCTGTCATAGAGCCAACAGCCGAAATAAATGGGCAGCAAACGGAAAATGCAGAAGCATCACATTTTCAGCACTTAGAAGACGATGAGGATGGTCTTTGGACCATGGATTTTGATGGCGCTGTGGGCAGCGATGGTGTTGGTATAGGTGTATGGATTCGAAGTCCACTTTCTGTCCGAAACAAAATCCCAAGCAAGGTACGAGTATGTTCTTACAAATTGGCATTCGATTGTTCCAACAATGAGGCGGAATATGAGGCTCTCATTGCTGGTCTGAAAATCCTTAGGAAGCTAAAGGAAAAGAAGATAGCAGTATATGGCGACTCCGAGTTGGTTATAAAGCAAGTGAAAGGTGAATTCCAGGCCAAGCATCCTCATATGTGAGCATATCGAAATGATGTCCTAGATATCCTGAAACTGTTTTCTGAACATACTTTGACATGTGTGCCGCGCATTCAAAATGGTGTTGCTGATGCACTGGCTAAGGCAGCAAGCAATCTTAAAATCCCCATGAATTCTAGCAATAAGTTTGAGATCTATGTGAAGCACCGTCCTACAATTCCAGACAATCAAAGGTGTTGGCAAGTTTTCCAAGATGACGAAGAAATCAAGAATTTTCTGCAAGTTGAAGGTGAGTTCAAAGACATATCCATAGATACAGAACCCGAGGAAGTAAATCAGATGGATGTATTACAACTTAAGGATAATGTCATTCCTAAAGGATTAATTCCTCTAGAGGAGCTGTTCGATCAAGACGACGTAGCCCACAAACCAACTTTGAGGCCAACAGAAGAAGGTGTTGAAGAAGTAAATGTCGGAACAACTGAAAATCCAAAGATGGTGAAATTATCGAAAGCATTGTCGCCGAAGGTAAAGAAAGAATATATCAGATTGTTGTCTTCGTTTTCTAATGTTTTTGCATGGGATTATTCAGATTTGAGAACTTATGACACAAGTATAATTCAACATACTATTCCCATAAAGCCAAATCAAAAGCCTTTCCGACAAAAATTGAGAAGAATTAATCCTAAGTTGCTGCCTTTGATTGAGAAAGAAGTTAACAGGTTGTACAAGTCTGGAATTATAGTGCCAATCAGATTTTCCGACTGGATTTCCAACTTAGTGCCCGTGAGAAAGAAGACCGGTGAGATTCACTTGTGTATAGACTTCATAAATCTGAATAAGGTGTCGCTAAACGACAATTATCTGCTGCCCAAGATGGATCACATACTACAGAGGGTAGTTGGGGCATCAAGGATGTCGCTACTTGATGGTTATTCCGGGTACAATCAGATTTTGGTGCATGAAGATGACCGCGACAAGACTGCATTCACTACTCCATGGGGGACATTTCATTATGCCAAGATGCCGTTTGGATTGAAAAATGCAGGTGCTACCTTTCAGCGAGCGATGGACATGGCCTTTGCTAATGAGAAGGATGTCTTTTTGGTCGTTTATCTTGATGATTTAACTGTGTTTTCTAAA
>APFE030075292.1:149180-181136 GCA_000404065.3 Pinus taeda
AGAGCCACTGCCTTTCATTAATCCTCTGTAAAAAATATACAATGCAGAAACAGAGTTTCTTTCCCACAGTCTCCTAGAAGTTACAAGCCAACCAACCCTTTGCAAATGGTTTGCATACAATATATAGAAAGTGCTACAGAGAGATAGAATGCCAAGGGTTGGGGAGTTACTCGAATCATTACAAATTGAAGGTGGAGAGCCAAACAACAGTTACAGGTGCAGCACCACAAACATGACAAATGGCTTGGTGGCCCTTTGCCTTCCTTTCCCACTTGGATAACTGACCATCTAGAGTGAAAATACTTATAAAACCACCTTAGGTGCCAAAAAACTGAAGTGCATATGAGTGGGCCCACTTACAAAAAGTTGGGAAGCGAACATGACAAATGGCTTGGTGGCCCTTTGCCTTCCTTTGCCACTTGGATAACTGACCATCTAGAGCGAAAATACTTATAAAACTACCTTAGGTGCCAAAAAACTGAAGTGCATATGAGTGGGTCCACTTACAAAAAGTTTGGAAGCGAAATTTCGCGAAATAGAGGCATTCTGGCCCTTTTTCCTATATGCGTCGCGCTCCTTTCCTGTATGCGTCGTGCCACTTTGAGGCCCGTTTTGAGGCACTTTCCGGAGTCTAAAATGAGCACAGGATAGCTTGTTGGGAAGGTATTTGAGTCTACTTTCCAACCCCATTGGAATTTTTGAATTTGGAGCTCATTTGCCCCTCCAAATATTTATTCTCCCAAGACTGCTTCCTGTGTGTCAAAATAGGGGCAGTGAGGCTATTTTTTAGTGTATTTTGCCCTTTTGGTGGCCAAGATCTTCTCCAAATTTCTTGCTCCGAGTGCCAGTAATTTTTATTTTTCATGCCAAATCCAAAAACGCAAACCATTTCTCATTTGGAGCTCCCAATCTTACGCGTTGCGCCGGTGGCGCAGTGCGTATAGAGAAAAAACTTGTTTTAGTGCCAAAAATTTGTCGTGCAGCCAAAATTTTCCCAAATTCCTTGAAATTTGGGCTGGAGGCCCTCTATGAAGTGCCATGCTGTGCCAAGGAAGCTTCAGCCAAGATTCAAAGCCGATCTTTCTCTTTTGTCCTTTTTGCTTCCTTTGTTGCTTCGCTCAATTTAGCCTTCAAGATCCTTATTTGGGCCTTTGCGCTCGTGTTCCGCGCCCTGTAATGACAAACCATCCTCCTCAGTATGGAAATGTCCCTGTTTGCCTTCTCCAGCTTTTTCTCCAAGTGTAGGTTGACCCGATCCAACCAAGACTCACAGTCGTTGTTGATCTCTTGCTCCAAGGTAGTGAGCTCGATCCCTCTCTGCTGGACAGCTTGTCGATTTTCACGAATGCTTTGCAGCTCCATGATTGTCTGTTGGTCCTCAAGCTATTTGTTTCTCTGCTCTATATACTTGATGACCCATCTAGACCTCTCAAAATTCAATATCAAGTCTTTGATCGACGTGTCCTGCTCCTGAATGGTCATCCTAAGTTTGGCATTTTCTACCTCTGTCTCTTCATCCGGAATGAGGATGACATCGGTCTCCTGTGCACCTGATGGCCCCTCATCATGCATGGGCTCCTTGCCCTTGTCCAATACCTATGTAGTCGATGCCAAAAGCGAGGCCCCTTCCACCCCGGGTGGAGATAACACTCGCTTTGCTGCTACAAACAAGTGCCTACTGCCTCTCTGATATGTAATGAAAACTGGCATGGTATTGGTCTCATGATGCTAATGCACATAAGAAGAACCACCCAACTCTTGCTTGGGCCCTGATAGTACCTGTGGTGTGCTGAAGAAGTTACGAGAGATTAATTCCTCTCAAGTAATGCCCTGCAATCCCAACTGATGATCTACCAAAATTCGAATGAGAGCGAAGTGATAGACACTGTTAAGCTGCGGCTGAGGGGTCTTATGCAGCATGAAGGTGTTCATCCTCTCTATATTCTTGCATATGAAAAACGGGAGGTTCATCAACCTCACCCTAGTAAAGTGCATGAACAGGCGGATATGATAGGCATACAGTCTAGAGAACCTCCCCTCACAGCTGAAGTATTTCATGATCAACCTCATGAGTGGAGCATACTCATTCTTTAAGTATGTGAAGGGAAATACTCTTGTGAGCTCATTCACGAATCTAGTTTTGATGTAAGGCTCATAGTGATGCCTTTCCATATTCTTCTTCTTGTTCCACTTCTCCCCAACATTTGGAATACCTGTTGCCAATGATATAGCTTCAGGTGTCAAGGTGAAAGTGACCCCGGCCAAGGTAGAATGACCTCCATGTAGATGAAGCAGAAATAACCAGGCTAACTCATGATGAACTCTGACATTTGTCACCCTTTGACAAAATTCGAAGCATGATAAGTACTGGAAGGATTACATGGCAAGAGGGCATGCTTGTAACTTGGTGAGGGTAGTGAGTTCATCCCTGACATGTCTGCCACTCTAGTGGTGTCTCCTGTGGGCCTGCTCTTCTGAGGATGAGTCACTCTGTGTCTCCCTCTCATACTTGGATGACTGCTGTGATGACATGACTACAAGGTGAGTTGTGATTAGGCTGCCCCTTTGATGATGGTATGAGGCTAGGTTCCTTTGTAGTATCTGTTACCAAGGGGAATAATGAAACAGGGATTATTAGGAAGGGAGTGATGAAATGGGAATAGGGGTTATAGGGAGAAATTTGTTAGGGATGTGGGAGGAGTTTGGGATTTTTGATAGGGTAGGGTTTAGGGGTTTCAATTGAACAATAGGAGGAGGGGAAAGGGAATATGAGTTTGGTAGTGTTAGGGCAGTGATGATAGGAAAAATGGCATAGGGGAACAAGGGAAAAAGATAAGGAAGGGAAAAGGGGACCTTGGCATCAACAATACAATTGCACAACCCTAGCAAAATGGTCTCTTGGTGTCTTTATATGGTTTCTTTAAGAGTTTGTTTCATCTCCATCATTGGGCATAAAACCACCATGTCTTTAACAAATTTGATGAACAAGTGGGTTAATAGAGCCTACCTTGCAAATTTATGTGCTTCCCAAAAAAAATTTGAGTGAGTTTGGCATGTTTTTGGCACTTTGGTTCTGTGCGTCGCGCCTCTGTCTATGTGAGCCATGCTCTTGTTTGTGTGCGTCGCACACGTTCTAAGCTTGAACAGTGGGTAGGGGCTGTGTGCGTCGTGCCCTGCGTGTGCACCGCGCCCTTGCTTGTGTGCGCCGCGCCCTTAACCTCACCTCCAACCAACCTCTTGTTCCTTGTTTACTCCTCAGCCTGTATGCGTCGCGCGCAAAGCCCAGTGCGCCGCACCCTGGGTATGCGCCGCACATGTTTTATCTTTGAACTAGGGGCGAGGGCTGTGTGCGCCACACGTTGTGTGTACATCACACCCCTGACTATGTGTGCCACGCCCTGAAAACCGACTCCCACTTACTCCAAATGCTCACCAACGCACTCCAATCACTTTGCAATGTCTCCGACCAGTTTTGATTTGCACAATGCCTCTGATTTTGGTGGAAAACTTGTATATAAAGCTTTGGGAGAGATGAGTTTGATTTTTTCCTCTTCAAAAACCCATTTTCTAATGTTGTGTTGTGGCACTTTTTCATTGACTTTAGAATACACTGATTTTCACGTTCCCTTTGAAATTTTAGCTCAAATGACGAAATTTTAGGCACTCTTTGCAGGGATTGCACAACAGATTATTTGGCCATGGAAACCATGACTGCATCTGAAAAACCAATTGGTGAATTTTTTTCAAATTTTGTCATAAATGACATTGTTTGACTTTTCTTCAAAACAGAGTTTTGAAGAAGAGTCGGAGTCTATCCACATGACGATGAAGCTTTCTAAAACATAACTGTGTAAGGGCCTCACTCTGGCCTGCATGGCTCTGCTGGACATGTTCAAGTACCGAATTTATGACTTCCTAGACCTATACCTCGAAATGACCTTCGTAATTTAAAGGACCAGACCTTGACTGTCATGGACTTCGATGATGATTGATAAAAGACCTGAGCCAACAGGAGCGAGACATGAGGGGGATATGACTATAATGACCTTCTCCATCAGATTATGGCATGCCCCTAGCAGAATGCAACAGGGAGAATGGAGCGGGACACCTAATCATGAAATGCATAAAGAGTTTTGATCTCTGACGGAGGACTTGACCAGACCGACTCTAACAGTGTCTATCGCAAACTCAATGATAAATCCCCCTATTATCTAGTCGATCCAATGGTCTATAGCTCGCACAATCTTGTCTTCTGATCTCTCTAGTCTACGCACTAATTCCAGAGTCCACACTATCGGTTGGTCGAGCTTACACGTTCCTTGGCTATCGGCTAACCTCACGATCCACCCATACAGTTCAGAAGGAAAGGATGCAAAGAAAATCTCATGGATTTCTGTATACATGTAGCAATCCAACCACCTCTTCTCGAATACCTGTAGATTTTTGTTTTCCTATGTCACGAACTCGTGAATCTTCTTGTCCAACCACTCTTCAATTTCCTTCTTTATTGGGTTCGAGTGGCACGACATCAAACATCCCTCAGGTAGATCCTGGTCCTGACAACGGAACCATTTGTTTGCTGCGGGGGGCCTAACCCATGTTCAGCAGTGAGTTTAGCCAAGAAAATCACAGTACTACTGGCCCTTTCAGCAACAGTTTGTGGAGCGCGGACTGAGGTCTCACCTGAAGTAGTATGGGAGGGTGCTGGAACTAGGTTTCCACACCCTAGGGATGTCTTGATGAGGGTTCTGGAGGTTCATGATCCCAACTTGTGCGTTGTGCTGCCCCCCGCAACTTTCTATCCTTTTCAACCCGTGCGCACCTTCCAATCCAATCTTTATTGTGTTATTATATTAGTTCTTATTTTAGTTTGTGCAGGCCCAATGTTCTTATTACTCATTCAACTTTTAGATAATTGCGCGTATTCAAAAACAATATAAATGCATAGAGATAACCAGAACATAGAAATATAGATCTACAAACAGACGTACAATATTATGAATCAATCTTATCTTTATTAATACTCAAGTTTGGTTATAGACCCACCTCTGCCCTGCGCACTCAACTGCAGGGATCTGCTCACTCAGCTACAGACTCTACTAGGCCTCTGCGCACTCAGCTGTAGAGCCTCTACCTACTACTATGACCAATACCTTTCGGATTCACTTCTATCTTCCAACCATGCCTTCACATCTATCTATTACTTGCTTGCCAAAAATTGTCTTTACACTTAGAGCCTTGCTCTATTTATACAGTCCCACGGTCCGCGGACCATGGGTAGGTCAAAACACTCTACATTAAATTACATTATCTTAGGGCAGACAACCCTAGACTCTCGTGCTCTGCGCCCGTACTTCGTGGAGCCTTTACATTACATTTACCAAAATTCAGGCTTTAAGGCCCAAAAACATGCTATGGGGGGTCCGTTTCCCAACACGTGCCACTAGAACCCTACAAAGAAAGAAATTGAAGAGTGGTTGGAGAAGAAGATTCATGAAATCGCGGTGTAAGAAAATAGAAATCTGCGAGTATCTAAGGAACAGTGGTTGGATCGCTACCTATACTCTGAAATCCATGAAATTTTCTTTGCATCTTTTCCATCTAAGTTGTATGAGTGGATCACAAAGTTAGCAGACAACCAGGGAAGGTGTAGGCTCGACAAACCAATAATTTGGACTCCAGAACTAGTGCGCAGACTAGAAGCCTCAGAAGATAAGATAGCGTGAGTTGTGGACCACTGGATCGACCGTATAATAGGAGGATTTATCATTGAGTTCACGGTAGACACGATCGTGAACTACAGCGAGGCAGAGCGACGTTTTCTTAAGGGACCATGAGGTAAGTATATTAAATCTTTGAACACTTGGATTAAGATGCGATTGTGTGAAAAGTGGGTTATGCGAATAAATTAATGTTTGGGACTATGCAGAGTGGAAAAATCTACAAAAGCGAAAGTAGTGAGGAGTTGGAAAATAATCCCTTAATTTCACCCTCGAGAGAAAGCGAGGAGAAACTCGTGAAGGTTTCTCCAAGAAGCGATGTCAGTTTGATATGGAAATGAATTCTGCATTTACCACCTCCAACCACACCACCACCCGCTTCAGCCCCCTCACCTCCACCACCTCCACAGTTCAGTATGGTAAACGCAATCAAACTACCAGCTTTCAAAGGAGTAGGGAATGAAGATCCAGACCAATTTTGGTTCATAGTAAGAGCAGTATGGGAAGCACAGGGTGTCTTGGATGATAATATCAAAAAGGATATGCTGGTGTGTGCATTGCAGGATCGTGCATTAACATGATATATCAAGCATTCTAATGACCACCCAAATGCAGGAATTGTAGAAATCCAGATTGCGTTGAACAGGGAATTTACTAGGCTAAAATCAGAGATGCAATCAATCATTGGGTTTAAAGATATCGTGATGCTCCTAAGCAAGATCCTCTGGGATCTGGACCAAAGGCTAAAGAGTATGATCTGTGAACCCAATATGATGTTAACGGATGCACAACATCACACATGGTTTGTGGCCTCACTTACACCACACTTAAGAACGACGTTGTCACAGCAAAAACTTTCCACCCAGGCCAAAGCATTGGAGATGGCAATGAGGTTGCATGAAACCTGTAAACAAGACCCTAGATTTGGAGTCCAACAGATCCACGTGCAACAGAATCTATCTGGAAATGCAGAGTTTGAAACGGGATGGGGCACCTTGGCCAGAGGCGCGTGAGGAAGTATGGTGCATAAAATGCAAAGGCCAGGGCCACGACAAAGATCAATGTCGAGTGTTCGCGAACTACTTGGTAGGAAGAGGGCCAATGCCAGTAAGACCAGAGGAACAGGCAGGGCTGAGCGCAGTGTTTGCATTATGGTGTAGATCTACCAGATAGGAGGAAAACATACCATGGATAATTATCATTTATTGCAGAAGTATACGTAGACATCCCAACAGTTGTTTTGTAATTTCTATATGTCGGTAGGCCATGACAAACGCATCTACCGAAGCTATGAACTAATGATGGATTGGACTCCTGCCTACAAGGTGTAGGCTTAAATGCGAGCCCTCAACCTAAATTCAGGGATGGAGCGCATTGGGTTTCAGAGGCGCGATCGAGGTCGAGGTGGAATGGGACCAGGAAGGGGTTGTGGCCAAATAATTTGTTACAATTGCGAAGGGCCAGGGCATTATGCCTACAATTGTATGAACCTAGCTAGGATATCATGTTGGTACTATAATTAGTTCGATCATGAGGAAAAAGATTGCCCTTCGCTGATAGCGAAGATGCGCGAAAGAGGGGTACTCCAACCCCCTTCGACCCAGAATTTACAAATGATGAGGTTTGAACTGCATGAAGAAGACACAAATGTAAACATGATGCTCAAGAGTGGTGTGACAACGAAAGACGATAAAGGGAAGTAGCCTGAAGAAATTGTGTGGGTTTGGAAGGCTCCTACAAAGGAACCCATGTTTGATTTAGAACACGTGAAGGAGACATTCATGGAAGCTAAGAAGAGCTTCACGGAGGCCTCCACTTCAGGTGGTAAGGATCAACTAGAACCAAGGATGGATCCTTCCATGCTCACTACCTTTCTAGAGACATGCATGAAACTACTACGTGACAACAAGGCAGTCAAAGGGCTACAAGAAATTATCACTAGGCGCACGGGGTTAGGAGAACCACACGTGGTCCGAAAACTTGGAAAGCATGCATTGCACACAGGAAGGGAGATGAGGTTGATTGCGCAAATAGGTGAGTACGAAATGGATTAGGTAATCCTGGATCTGGGTTCGGATGTCAATGTACTACCAAAGCAAACATGGGAACACATGGCTAGACCCACGTTACAATGGTACCCTATTCAGTTACGAATGGTGAAACACCATAAGATTTTTTCCATGGGAAGATTGCAAGGGGTGACAGTTGATATTGAAGGCGCAAGCATGTAGGTAGATCTTGAAGTGATAGAGATTGTCGATGAAAAAAATCCCTATCCTGCACTACTAGGAATAGACTGGGCTACTGATATGAACGAAGTCATAAATTTGAAGAAGCGCAAAATGACCTTTGAGAAAAAGTCACTACACATAGTAGTACCACTAGACCCAACTGAGGGAACGCAATACACTAAACCAGTGTGCGACAATGATAGTGATGACGATATCGACTGTATTTATAAGATAACTGCACAAGGAGAGGATTGGGTGAATTTGACTACAAATGGAAGGATTCATGGGAGCGCAAAAGCTCCTGCACTTCAGATTCAGACGAAGAGATAGAGCGATGGCAGAATCAGCTACATGAAGTAACAACACTGAATTGCAACATGATGATCAAATCATTGTGTTGTGTAACAATAGAGGCAAGGGAGCTACTGACATATGATGGATTGTCAGTGGTGGATGAATTCCTGACCAAATTTGAAAGTGTAGTACCAGAGCAGTAGTGGTTCGATGTGCTAAAGTGGGCACTGCATGCAACACCCACACGATGGTGGGGTATGCATCAAGGAACTTTTGAAGACTGGAATAGATGCAGAAGGATGATGCACCTACGTTTTGGAAAACCCCAACTTCGAATGAAAGCCAATTAGCTAGGGCAGAACAACTTGCGCGCCCACCTTTCCTAATGGGTACAAACATATGCTATACAGTCCTCTCAAGCGCACCCCACCCCTAGCCTAGAGAATCAGATCAAACCACAATAGCAAGAAGGGCGATGTGCATTACCAATTCTCCATGATGAGGCATTCCATAGGGTGCACGGAGTATTGAACAAGGTTCACCAAATGAGAAGAACTTATTGGGACCTGTGCATGCTAACAGTTCGATGGGCTTATAAGACCATGTGCAAAAACCTAAGCATAGAGATGGTTCCAAAGGTGTGCAACAGAGTAGAAACCGAGATTTCTGAAGGGAATACCAAAAGGAATCCATACGTAATAGCTCCCGTAATTATGACAACGTGTGAAGACCAGGACGAAGGAATCACATAGCTACGAGAGGAAAACAGTATAAGGATTCAGGAAGCCATTCAACGAGGAAACCTTAGACTTCACGAACTCGAAGAAGATTAGGTACGATTGAGGAAGAAAAGCATGTTGAAGGATGCTGAGATCAAAAGACTGGAATACGAGGTCACGCAACCATGTCTCGTCGATAAACCAAGGATGACAAGATAAGAGATAGATGGTCATACCACTACATTGGAATATTTTCGCCAAGAATTTATGATTCTATTACCATGGTTGAGACCGCACCTTACCAAACACAGTAACAAGGGAAGCACACCACATAAGATAAAACACGCAACACCGGGTGTCACGAGGATAATTAAGAAGTGGCCACGAACTATATTGGAAGGTGAACTGAAGTCTCACACAGATGGTGCGACCACTTGACTAGTTGTAGCGAGCATAGTCTCTACGCTCTAAGCAGTTGAAAGAGAGTTAGGGACTCTAAAAGAGTCTGTTTGGGAATTGCACGGTGAAGGAGGTGGGCACAAAACCAGCATGGTACAAGGTTCACGCCTGCGCATGGGGGGTTGCACTACTATGCAGATCAATTGGGAAGTAATCATTGACGTCGTTGTTCATGACAAGATGTCCTATTTAAGGCAAAAGGGAGCGGGCAATGGGCAATTAAGACACGAATTAAGAGCTAGATTTGGGACGATCTGTGGCCAAGAATGCATTAATGACTCAAAAGTGGGGAGAACGGTCATATTCAAATTCAAAAGATGCTATAAAAATTCCAAGGCTAGCCACGAGACAACACTTGTTCATTTGAGATTTGAGCTATTATGAAGAGCACAGAGTGTTGAGCGCCAAGCTGTATTTGAGTCTCCAAGTTTGTGGACAACCACAAACAGTTCGAATAAGATGACAACTACCAGGAGAGGTGTGGGTTTTGTAGAGAGTACCACCAAGGAAGCCGTGCAGAGCCCTATGGTGGAGGTGGGGGATGCGTTGGAAATTTTGAAATCACCTCGGATGCCGAGGCTCAAGCAAGATAAACAGGCCACAGGACCAGTCCGCATGTCCCAGCAAAATCCGTAGTTTGGTAAAATTTCCATGGAAGAGAAGGGTAAGGCTGTCAACCTTGAGACAAATGATGAGGAGGACCTCCATGCTCTCGTAGATGAGATAGAGGCAGATGAAGAAATGGAAGAAGACATCTAATCGGTGCGCACTGTAGCAAAATTGCCTAGGTACTTTCCTCTGTGGAAAGGGAAAGCTAAGGTACCCAAGGACTTGGATGCCGCTAAGAGCACACTCTGAACCCCGCTCCTCCCAGATGGAATTCTGTTTGAGGGTTCAGCTTTGGGCCGCGTGCCCACAATGAAATTTGAAGACTGGGACCTCGCTGACAGTGAAAAATTCCCACATTTACAGAATGAGAACCTCATGAAGAAAAGCAAGGAGGGGTCAATTATAGCACTAGAGCCACAGAAATGACTGCGTGGAGTGGAGAAGGCAATGCTACTCCACCTACTATGGATTTTGCATTTTCACCGCACACCTATCACGATCTTTGTCATCAGGTAGCTACTTTGCCTGGTGCACAATGGTTACTTATGGCTAGAGGATCCTATTCCCATCACGGCAGAGCTTATCCATAGGATTTCCCGGCTTCTCTATAAGGGAAAGGACCCTGCAGAGATAGCTAGAAAAAGCGGAGATTTGGTGCTCACAGAGGCCATGAAGAAGAAGTACAAATTGGAAAAGAAGAAGAGAGGCTACGTAATTAGTAGCATTAAAGACAAAGGGGTGCGCATAGCCACCCACCTACTGGCTGGGAAGGCGATGAGAAAATTTCGAGGAGATGAGGTACCAGCATCAGTCGTTGTGCTGGCAGAACAATGCGCGGAGGGGGTCTAATTCAACTGGGCTGACTTCCTCTGTGAAGAATTCCTAACCAACTGCAAGGAAGCTTAGGAGCAGGGCAATACCTTACACTACACGTGGTTTCTCTTGTCTATCTTACTGGTGATAGGGGAACTACCTAAGGATAGTCAGTGCCCTCATATTGAACAGGATTTGCCAAAGGCTGTTAAATATGCATTGCTCTGGGCTATGAAGGATGCCATGCAAATCCGCGAGACTAATATCTTCTGGGTGCTCATGGAGGTGAATGTCCAAATGTGGATTAATAGAAGGCCACACCTATCCCCCATAGTGCACAATAGCTTGTGGAGCTTTGCATACTTCAAGGCAGATATGCACAATGTGTATATCAAGGTGCTAAAGGATCTGACATGGACCTAGACCAAGCTTCCTTTCATCGCAATTGATGATGCCATATTCTTTGTGCTCGACTCATGGCCTATCGAGTGGTACACCCTAGATCTGGCAGAAAGGAATAGAATAGTAGCACAGAAGCAGAACGATGTAACCAAGTTGTGTGTCCCAAAGTTGGCCCAGCAGAGGCACAACGAACAATCAGCTGCAGAGGTAAGGGCTACCTACGAAGCAGCAAAGGCAGCCACAGAACAAGCAAAGACCACCGAAAGAGCAGTAGTAGCACAAGCAATAGGGGCCACCGTGATGTAGGAGGAAGGAGGCTAGGACGTGTCTACAAGACAGGGACCAGATACAGCAAAAGGCGTGGAGCCGAGCACAATGTCCACTCAACTAAAATGGCCACACGTCACAGGGCAGTGAGGTCCACGAAAGAAGGCCAAAGCTTCCAAATTGGACATTAAGCCAATTACATTGACAAAGGGTGACCTTTATGACATCAGCGACACAGTTTGCGAGGTCACCTGGGAAGTGCTCCAAGAAGCTATGACGGAGCAACAAAATGTCTTGGGAGCCCTAAGGGCACAGTTGTAGGAACTTTAGGCATGGGCCCCATAGGAAGGAACAGTAGCCGCCTATGGTGCCATCAGTACATCAGCAGTGGAGCAGCTGCTACACACAAAAATGGCGAACACCATAGTGCTGCCGGAAGGAGCACTAACAACGGAAAGCAAGGAGGACAGAGCCGTGGTGGGCAAGATCAAGGGAATTCGCCTAAACTTGGCTGCCCTTCTGTAGGATACATTATATCAACTATAGGACAGAGCAATAGTAGAACTCTGCACTAGGGAAGGACGCGTAGTGCAAATGCTTAGCGAATAGATAATCAAAATTGAGCAACTTAGTCAACAATGCGATGAAGTGCTTGCACAGAAGCAACAGCTGGAGAAAATGGTAGAGGAAGCATGTCACCGTGTTCTAGAGCTAGAAATCACGACAGACCTACCAATTGGAATGCGAATCCACAAATTAGCTACTGAATTTCGTGAGGCAAAGGAGGAAGCAATGAGGGTACAGCTGGACCTCAACCTTCATATTGTTGAGCTACGATTAAAGGCGCAATCCTCTACACCCCCAGAAGTTAGGGAACAACGTGCTAGTGTTATTCAAAAAGGGCTGGAGGAAATAAGCCAGGTAGTATAGAACTGCACCGCTATGTTGGAAGAATCCTTCACAGTGTTCACTTCATTAAGGAGGACCCCAATGTACAGCACCTGGAAATGGAGGCATGGGAGCTTCAAGTGTAGTATGACAGTGTGCACGAAATGGCACAGACAGTTTTCCTGACCCAGCAGATTGCGAAGCTACAGCAGGCAAAGGCATTGAAGGAATAGGTGGACGTCACATGGCAGAAAGAGGCAATCCTTAAAGCACACATCCAGCCTTGGATTGATGAGGCCTTCCTCATCACTATAGACATCGAAGGAAAGTTTGCACAGATGAAGGCGATGCATGCCTTAAGACAGGGATTTGCCACTGACAGTGAGACTTCAGCCAAAAGAGTGGAGCAAATCTAGTAGACTGCAAAATAGTGCATTGCAGACCTCGGTGCAGGGCAAGATCAGTTGGAAGGGCTCCGTGCCAAGATCACCGCACCAGCAAAATGAATCGAGATTAGTCATGATGATTGTGTTGGGGGCCTGTTGGGCATGGAATCCCCCAGAGCAGATTTTGGGGTTCAAAGCCCAAGTTTTGGTCAAAGGTGTTGTAAAGCTCCGCGAATTGCGGGCGTAGAGCACAAAGTATATAATTGAGTCATAGGGTTGTCTGCCCTAAACATTGTATTTTAAACTTGTGGAAAGTAGGCCTACCCATGGTCCGCAGACCATGGAATTTTATAAATAGAGCGAGGCTCTAAGTTGTAAAGATAGTAGAACATAGAGAGTAGAGAAGGAATGGTTTGAGCTTAGAATAAAATTCTAAGTATCTTGGGTTGTAGTAGTAGGAAGAGGCTCTACAACTGAGTGCGCAGAGGCCTAGTAGAGTCCACAGCTGAGTGAGTGGACCCTTGCAGCTGAGTGCGCAGGGCAGAGTCGAGTTTGTAGTCGAGACAAAAAGCTAATAAAGAGAAGTTTATCCTAATTTTGTGCATCTAATCTTGAATCGTTATTCTATTATTGTGCATTACTTTTACTCTATTTACTTACTGTGCACAGTTGAGTAAATGCTTGTATGGTTTAGGATACTTATATATGAAAATAATCTAAGTAATCAGCTAATGGTGCATAATTAGGAAAGACTTGGGTAAATAACAAGGATCGCACTCCGAATAATACTGCGCGAAGCCAACATCGTAGGTTGTGAGGTGCCCACTGGTGTGCGTAGCATAGTGAGCATGAAGGTTGGACCGTGTACCAATCCCAACATATCAGACATCCTCAAGGTGTGGAAACCTGGTTCTAGCACCCTCCCATACTACTTCGGGTGAGACCTCAGTCTGCGCTCCACGGACTGTTGCCAAAAGGGCTAGTAGTATCAGGATTTGCTTGGCTAAATCACCTTTGAACCTAGGTCAGGCCCCACTAAGCCAACATCTTGTGGGCACGAGACTGCAGTGTCACCGCATCTTTACAAGAGTGATCTAGAATTCGGCAACACATAATAGACACTCTTGGAAGGTAAGAAAGTTCCAAATTTTCACCTCCAGGATGCACTGTTATGCCACCTGGGACACATATGTGTTCCTACAAGCGAGAATTCCAAGATTATTTAGAAGGCATAATACATTCAAGTCGTTGGACATTTCAAGTTAGAGAAAACAGTGGCAGTACTGCAGAAGTATTTTTATTGGTTGAGCCTTCAACAGGATGTGGGGAAGTACATCAGATCTTGCACTGCCTTCACCATTGCTAAACCAACCGTCATGAAGCAAGTACTATATACTCATCTACCTACTCCTAGTCGACCTTAGGAATCCATCTCAATGGATTACATGTCAGACATTCCTTCTACTAGGCATGGCAACAACTGCATTTTCGTGGTCGTCGATAGATTCTCTAAGATGGCCATTCTGGTAGCCTACAAGAAGAGTATCATGGCATAAGCCACTGCTAAGCTCTTCTTTGAATGAGTCCTAGTACATTTTGGGATGCCACAACCCATTACCTCAAATCGTGACAATAGGTCCCTAAGTACATTTGGATCAAATCTCTGGTCAATGTTGGATACCAAGTTCACTAAGTCCATGACTTTCCACCCGCAAACCGATGGCCAAACATAGGTTGTCAACAAGATGATCATACACATTTTGTGTATGTGTAAATTGAAGCATCCATACACATGGGATGAAAGCATCCCCTATGTCCAGCATAGCTACACTATAGCTCAACTAGCCACAGCCCCTTTCAGTTGGGGTTTGGATTCCAGCCACTATGTTCCATTGATGTGTCTATACCATTTGCAGCTACACAAGCAAATTTGGCTCATGTCCAGTGTGAAGCTAACAAGGCTAACAATTTCATTGAGCACATTCAGCACATCTTCGAGTAGGTCCATCACATATTGAATAGAGTCAATGCTAAGTACAAGCAGCATCATTATTAGCATTGGATGCCACACAAGTTCCAGGTGGACGACAAAGTTTGCTTACATTTGCAGAAGGAGCACCTCACTAGGCCCCACAACAAACTTTGCCCGCTTCAATATGGGCCTTACACCATCACTAAGGTTGTAGGGGACAACGCTTCCGAGCTCAACATCCCATGATTCTTTGGCCTGCACCCAGTGTTCAATGTGGACCACCTTCGACCATAATTTCCACCATTACTGGACACATCAGACATTGCAGAATACCTCACACCAACAGAGTTAAACCCAAACTTCATGGAACAGGCCACAACTGATCGGATCATGGACACACTGATCAATAACACTCACCAGCAGAAGCTTCAACTATATTGGGTTGTCAAAGCTAGCCAAATCCTGCACCAAGCCAAGTGGCTCACCTGGGACCAAACTCAATAAACGTTTCCCCATCTCATGGAGGCACTAAACTCAATAGAGACCATTTCTTCCTAAGGGCGGAGAACTGATCCATGTGGGTATTGGTGGCCACTGGCCTACTCTAGTTGGACCCCTAATACTTCCTCTTTCAGTCTTCCAATTTCCTTAATTGTAGCATAGTTTACTATTTTTGGCAGTTTTCCAGGTTATGAACTTCCAGATCTACTGTGAGGCCCTAAATGATGTGTTTAGGGAAAAATGAGAGATCGGAAATGCACCAGAAATCAATTTGCTAGATTTTTTTTAGCCTTCTCTTTGAGATCTTTGAAATGAGGTATTATGATAGCTAAACGAAGATCATATGCCAAAATTACGACCTCAGGAAGTTGGTGTACCAATTTACCCAAACGGGGCCCATAGCTTCGATGCTTCATCTCCTATGGTTAGTTTTATGAATGTTTAAGGTTTTCCATTGTTTCTCAATAATAAATAGGCCTTTGTGCCTCATTGTAACACAGTTCAGAGGCATGTAGTTGCCACATCTCCTAAGAGATAAGATACCATAACCCAAGCTACTTCATTTTTATTTCTATATGTAAGAAAATTTCAGTTCTTTGATAAATGAAATGAAATTTTATTTTTGTTGCATCTTTGTGTATATGGGTATTTCTATATTTTGTTGCATTCCTACATAAGTTTGAATCAGTGGTATCAAAGCAGTCTACTCTCTCTTTTTTCTTTACATGTCCCCAACGAGATCAGGTTATAAGGAGTTATGGCTCAATCTAGTTGGACCTTTTCAAGACTAGCCTTTTAAAACCCGACAACCTCCGATGGTGAAAGAAAAGAAAGACGAGGGGGCAAGAGATCCTTTCAAAATACTTCTCGAGGAAGCCCTCAAGCGATAGAGGAATGTGGATAACTTTGCCCAAATCCTTTGACGGCTACCCACAAGTGACTCATTTTCATCCAGCAACCACCCTAGAGATGCCACTGCTTTTAAGGTACAGGTTAACTTTGATATTCCCATATTTGATGGCTAGATAGATGCAGGCACCATAGATAAATGGTTAAATCTATTGGAAGGGTATTTTTCTGTTCATGACTTTTCCAATCAAGAAAAATTTACTTTTTCACTTCTCAAAGATGCCCCACACGTTAAGGACTAGTGCGACACCTACTATGAACAAAAGGATGAAAGGGAATCCTCACTATTTTAGACCGCACTCACTTGGAATTCTTTCCAAGACTCCATCAAGGAACAATATTACCCTGTCAGGAGATATGAAGATAAATATATAAAAGTGGACCACACTACGTCATAGTTTACAAATTTTTTCCATACCTATCGCAAGAAGCTGGGTATCAAGGATTCTGAGTAGCATTTGGTACTCCCCATGGTTGTATACACAAGTACATCTAGGATGAGATGGAGTTCCTAGACATGTCCTCTCTCGAAACGTCGTACTGATATGCTGTCAAGATTGAGCACAAGTTTAAACAAAAGAAGCGAGACTTTGTATCTCTGAATCTGAAGCAACGAAAAGGCACCCCCAAAGTAGAGAGTAAAGGACAAATCCAAGGTGGGGCATAGAAGAAGGTTGTAGCCATGGCTTCTAGATAAGACTCCTCCACATAGCAGCAGTAGATGGACAAGTTCATGGAGGAGTAAAAGGACATTTTCACCTCACCTACAGGGGTACCTTTACACTGTTAGGTCAAGCACTCCATTGATCTGACCCCGGGCATGCCGCTACCCAGTGGATCGATCTATCAGCACTCTATTCAAGAGAATGTTGAGGTCAAGAAGCAGACTCAAAAGTTTTTGTAGAAATGGCACATCAGCCAAGATCATCACCCTATGGGAGCCCGAATGTATTGGTACAAAGGAAATATGGGACCTGGAGACTCTATATTGACTATCAGGTGCTAAACAAGATCATTGTTCAGAATAGGTACCCAATCCCACAGATTGATGACCTTTTGGATCAGATCAAGGGGGAAAAATATTTCTTTTGAAGTCTAGTTATCACCAGGTGCTTATCGAACCCTCCAATGTGTGGAAGACTGCCTTCAGATCCAAGGAGGGCCTTTTTGAATCGTTGGTCATGCCTTTCGGGTTGACGAATTCCCTGCAACCTTCATGAGATTGATGGACGACATATTGCAACCCTTCACCAATGCATTTTTGGTGGTGTATTAAGTTGACATTTTGATCTTTATCCAGAGTTGGGAAGAACACCTCCACCATATTCGACAGGTCCTCAAAACCCTGCAACAACACAAATTGTGTGCCAATTTGGAGAAATGCACTTTTTGCAAGACCCGGGTTCAATATCTAGGGTGAATCATTGATGAGAAGGGTGTGCATGTGGACCTAGCCAAGATACAAGTCATTCAGGATTCACCAACCCCAACCACTCTAACAGAGCTCCGTAGGTTACTGGGTTTTGTTAATTTCTATCGCAGGTTTGTGTTGGGGTTCTCTAATATCACTAGGCCTTTAAGTCAAGTCACCAAGGGTGGAGCGAAAGCAAATTTAATTAGGTTTGAGTCCCAACAGAAGGCGTTTTCCAAGTTGAAGCATCGCCTTTGCTATGCACTAGTGATCACATTACCAGACCTGTTGCAACCATTTGAGATCAAGACAAATGCCTCCGACTATGTTATTGGTGTGGTTCTTATCCAATAGGGGCATCCAGTGGCATATCACAATGAGACACTTTCATACACAGTTTGAAAGTATCCCACCTATGACAAAGAGATGTATTCCATTGTGCAGGTTTGCCGATAATGGAAGCATTACATTATGGGGAAGGAAACGGTCATCCATACAGACCACCAACCCCTACAGTTCATACAGACAAAAGGGAAGTTGTAGAATGATCGCCATCAGAAATGGTCCACATACTTGTAATACTTCCATTTGAAAATTAAGTACAAGGGAAGCACCAACAATGTTGTAGACTGCCTCATCCAACCACCGGTCATGCCGTTGACCACAGTGCTTGACTCTTGTGGGCAAGAGACTGTGGAGTGGCCACATCTTTACGAGAGCAATGCAGAATTTTGCAACACATACCAGACAATCCTGGAAGGTAAGCAAGTTCCAAATTTTCACCTCCATGCATTGTTATGCCACTTGGGACACATATGTTTTCCTTCAACCAAGCGTGCCAAGATGATTTTGGAGGCACACTACAGTCGGGTTGCTGGACATTTTGGGGTAGAGAATACAATGGCGGTGCTAAAGAAGTATTTTTATTGGTCGAACCTTTGATAGGATGTGGGGAAGTACATCAAATCCTACACTGCCTACAATATTACCAAACTGACCATCAAGAAGAAAGGCCTATATAATCCTCTCCTTACTCCTAGTTGACCCTGGGAATCCATCTCCATGGATTACGTGTTAGGCATTCCTTCTACTAAGCATTGCAATGACTGTGTTTTCATGGTCGTCGAAACATTCTCTAAGATGGCCATTCTAGTAGCCTACAAGAAGTGTGTCATGGCAGAAGCCACTACTAAGTTATTCTTTGAATGAGTGTGGGTACATTTTGGATCCTACAATCCATTATCTCAGATTGGGATAGTAGGTTCCTAAGTACATTTTGGTCAATTCTTTGGTCGATGTTGGATACAAGTCTCACTAAGTCCACGACTTTATACCCCAAATCGATGGTCAAACAAAGGTCGTCAACAAGATGATCGTTCACATTTTATGTATGTACAACTTGAAGCATCCACGCACATGGGATGAAAGCCTCCCCTATGTCCAACACAACTACAATAGAGCTCTCCATAGATCAACTGGCCACAACCCTTTTCAGTTGGGTTTGGATTTCAACCACTATTTCCCATTAATGTGGTCATACTATTTGCAACTACTCAGGCAGATTCGACTCATGTCCAGTCTCAAGCTGATAGGGCTAGTAGCTTCATTGAGCACATTCATCACATCCCCCAGTGGGTCCATGACATATTGGATAGAGCCAATGCTAAGTAAAAGCAACGTCATGATCAACATGGGTGCCACACAAGTTCCATATGGGCGACAAAGTTTGGTTACATCTGTAGAAGGAGCATCTCGTTGGGCCCCACTGTAAACTTCTCCTTCTATGATATGGGCCTTACACCATCACTAAGGGTGTAGGGACAATGATTTCCATCTCAACATTCTACCATTCATTGCCCTACACCTAGTGTTCAATGTGGACCACCTTCGACCATACTTTCCACCATTACTAGACACATCTGACATTACATAACAACTCACACAAATAGAATTAAACCCAGACTACATGGAATAGGCCATAACCAGTCGGATCATGGACACATAGATGAAGAAAACTTGCCAACAAAAGATCCAACTGTATCGGGTTGTCAAAGCTGGCCAACTCCTACACCAAGGCAAGTGGCTCATCCGGGACCAAATTCAATAGAAGTTTTCCCATCTCATGGAGGCACTCATGCAATGGGGACCATTGCTTCCTAAGGGAGGAGAACTGATACAGGTGGATATTGGTGGCCACCCGCCTATTCCACTTGGACCCTCAACACTATCTCTTTTAGTCTTTTAGTTTTCTTAATTATAGTACAGTTTACTATTTTTGGCAGTTTTTCGGGTCCTAAACTTTCGGAGCCGTTTTGAGGCCCTAAATGACGTTTTTAGGGAAAATGGAAAGACTCAAAAAATCCAAAACCAGCAAGGCTATTTTCTTTTTTAAATTTCATCAAGATCTTCGAAACAGAGTATTATGATAGCCAAATAGAGATCATATGCCGAAGTTACGACCCTGAGAATTTGTTGTACCAATTTACCCAAACAAGGCCCACAGTTTTGACACTTCATCTCCTAGGGTTAGGTTTTTTTATTTTTAGGGTTTTCCATTGTTTCTCGATAATAAATATGCCTTTGAGCCTCATTGTAACACAGCTCAGGGGCATGTAGCCACCACATCTCTTCTCATAGATAAGCTACCATCGCCCAAGCTAGTTCATTTTTATTTCTATATGTAAGCATATTTCAGTTCTTTGATATTAATGAAATAAAGTTTTGTTTTTGCCACATCTTTGTTTATATAAGTATTTCTATATTTTGTTGCATTCATGCATAAGTTTAGATCAGGAAGAGACAACACATAAGAATTCTCTAATAGGTGATTAGCTACCAACAACATTTCTTGACTTTTATCCCCTACAAACTAGAGAATCTCCATCAATCACATGCCATTCCAAGGTCGTTGGTTAGTCATAATTGTAGTATCGACAAGGCCAAAACTTCTTAGACATCGTTGCATTTAGGAACCAGTAGCACAAAGTCGCAAGGTTGAAGCTTCAGGTGGAGCAATTATAGTTGAGACATAAGAGTATGATGGGAGAACGACTTGCAGATTTGAGTATGAAAGAATTACAACAACTTGAACACTTGAAGGAAGTAGGGATGAGTCAGATAAGAGAAAGAAAGGATCAGACATTGTTGGAATACATAAAAGAAATTGGATTAGAGGAGCCATCTAATGCATTTCTGTGAGGGTAGAATTATAATTACAATATTCCAGCAAAGAGATCGATTTGCATAATTTGATTTGATCTATCTAGAAGAGGTTGAGGAAAAGTGAATAATTAAATTGTTTTCCAAGATTGTACAACCAACATGTAAAGATGTGAGAGTGACTTGAAATATTTTTGCTCGTGTGAAATCATTATTTAAGTTTCTTTGCTGCATAGATGACTAATGGTGTTGATATGTTATAGAATATAATTGTGTGCATGTGAATTCTAGTTTGGATTGTTGATTAATTTTCTATGATTGAGCTAAGGATCGATTAGTTTTGAATCTTTGCATTTTTTTATTGAAGATTAACTAACCCATGAAATTACCAAGGAGACGATATGTTTGTTGCAGAAGTGCTCACACCTATTCATTGGATAATTTAATTATTAGAATTTGAAGGAAAAGGAATCTCTACGTTGTCTAGGACATAGTCAATTCCAACTTTTCATTATTCATGTTGGACACGCTGTTGCCAGGCATCAACAACATCAAGTGTTGGAAATCAGTTACGCTTTGAACCCAACATTAAAGTTATGGCTACATTTTTTTGTGGAAATCGTTAGAACTTCTTCAGATTGTGGTATATTGAATCCTAGGAAAGTAAATTGCAGAGATATTTGTATATAGAGGCACCCAAGTCTTGATAAAATAAATAAAGAGAGATCACCTTTGAGAACGGTGATGGAGTATATACTGAGTGCAGTCACCATCTTGTAAGTTTATTTGATCAAACTCCATTTTAAGCTTCCATTGGGAAAGACGTTTGGAAGGGGATTTGATTTTTCTCCAATACGATGAAACCATGAAAACAAAGAAACATAAATTTCATATTAATAATTAGTCATAGTGGAAGGATAATGATATAATACATCCACCTTATGAAATCCGTGAAGACAATGAATGATTGAGTCTAGGAGAGATAATCAATGGGAAGAGAGATAAGGAATGGAGTTTATATTATTTTATTTTATTTTATTGAAAAGTATTTTGGGTTCAAGATTCAAACTTTTCCATGTTTTGAATATGAGGATTATTTTCTACGTTGAATTGAGTGAAAGTCAAAGTTGAATTATTGATTAAAAAAATAAAAGTTGAAATTAAAAAGGTTGAGTTGATTTTTAAATCAAGTTAAAAGTGTATTGAACTTTGAGTTGTTGATTGTAATCGAGTGTATGATTGGTGGAGCTCGATATACAAAGTCTAGTTAATGCATTGTAAAGACAATTTGAAGGGATATTGTCATAGTTTGCAGCAAAGAAAGTAGAGTATACAAGAGCTAATAAGGGAAAAAGGAGATGAACATGACTATGTATAGTCATCTGCAAAATTCAGAGAAAATCCGCAACAATGCCATAACAATTGGCGCATATGATGAAGAGTTTGAGAAAGAGATCGTTGAGTTGAGTTGAAGGCACGACTTAATGCATTGATGGAGCTACTAGAGAATAAAAAACATGGATGGATAGTGAAGAGGAAAGCTAGATGGAAAATCAAGCAACTGATTGCAAGAAGATAAAAGAAGAAGTTGAAATTTTTGTTAAGGGAAGCAGAAACACTCCAGATAACCAAGATGAATGCATGCATTTTTGAACCAGAACAAGGACCAATGCTTGGTGAGGATGATGATGATATGAACGTGGGTTTGATTCCCACAGATGGCACCACAAATTGTTTAGAATATCAACATAAATACTTGAGGACATAATCATCTTTTGAGACTAAATCCTTATGTTTTTGAATCTGACAATTGGTGTGTGGATGCAGTATGTGTTGCAGATGATGGATGAGACACTGATTTTGTTTCATGCAGAGATGAAAACCAATCTCTTGAAATGACTTCTAAAAGATACCATAAAATGCTTATGAAATGTGAAGAAGAATTACGATTTCTAGAGGATGTTGATGGAACCTAAATCTAAGTTGTAGATAAGGAAGAGAAATGTTCAATCAGTGAAAATGTGGAAGCTAAATGTAATTTTCAATTTAAAGTTGGAGATGGTGAATTGATACTCCAAACTAGTAACACTAAAATTCAATCAAAAACTAGATTGGATATTGAAATTGAAGAATTAAGGAAACTGATGGAAAAAATACACAAACCAAGATATTGTGAGGTGAAGCAGAAGGACAACAATATGATACATTTGACTGCTCAAGTATATATCGGCAAATAAGGAGGAGAATTGCAGCACAAATTTTGGAAACCTGGCGAATTAAAAGACACAACCATTGAAGTAGAACAACAAAGAATGGATGATCAGCAGACTAAATTTTGGCATCCATGGGGAATTTTGTCAACTTATAAAGACATATGGTCAGGAGAGCGTGATTTTCTCTTACCTAGGGAGTCTGGTGCAGGTGCATCTAACTTAGGGTTAAATTTTTACTAAGGGAGTTGGTTTCCAAAGTTAGGATTTAATTATTTATTGTATTTTCGTATAGTTTTAGAAGAGAATGAGAATTCTTGTAAATACGAGAAGTTTTGAGAGAATTTTGGAAGGGTTGAGAGATTTATGGGTTAGTTAGCTCTTATCTAAGGATAAGGGATTAAGTGAGAGATTTTATGGATCACGAGAGATATTATGGGAGTTAGTTTAGGATCTAAAACCTACTTTGGGTTCATATCCACTTGTATAAATTTAGGTGAGCCCATGAGGCATGCAAGTAGATGTGAGTGAGAGTGAGGATGGAGAGGCCAATGAGTAGGCCAAGAATTATCTTGTAAATATTTTATTTATTAGTTAATTATTTTGAGATTTTATGTGCATAACTATTGTGTGGTTTTCAAAATTATGTTTTGTATGTAGTTTTAATTTGCAAACCCTATGGTCAGTTGTTGCGACCCTTTCATTGTGGGATAAGTGACCTGCCTTCATGTAAGGACATGACTACTAAACTTATAGAGGTGTGTCCTATTGGTTAGATCAATTACTTGGGATACTAATTTTTTACCTCGCCTAGTTAAAAAAATAAAATGATTTTTTATCCCCTGTAGTAAAAAAGGGAAAATGATTTGTTATCCCCTCCACCTAGATTCAATTCTCATGGACACCATGTTGGTCCATTGCAATAAAGATCAAAGAGTATGTTATACTAAGGATAAACCTCCACTTATGGGTTTTGAGACCTCTAAGCTCTTACAAAGTCATAAATTATCAGTATATTAATTTGATTACTAAATTTTACCGAAGTGTATCTTGTTAATTTAAACACCATGATTTAAAAAATCTACATAAATATACATATTCCACCCTCTTTGATTTTAAACGAATTTAATAGACCATCTCTACTTTCATTAAACCATACAAATTAAAAAGAAAAATACATTATAAAAAACTTATTTATAAAAAATATTTTTTAATAAAAAATATTATTTATTTCTAAAATACTATCCATATTCTAAATTTTAAAATTATGATATTCAAAATACAATAGATTAAATATTTCCAACTAAAACAAATATTTAATTCTTATCTTACCAACTTTCACAACATGATTGAAAAATAATTCCTTCACGCAATGTTGTATCACTTTATAAAAGAAAACTTTGAAAACGATCATGGGTGATTATAGACTAAAATAAAACTTAATCTTTAATTTCAAAATATTAACAAATGAGTATAAACAATTTCCTTTCAAAGAAACTCAAACAAAATATTAATAAGGAGATATGTGGATTAACGATAATTTCGAAATTGAACATTATTTAAATGTAGAATAGTAAAGGAAAACTAGTTTACCGAATAAATTAATTAATTAGCGTTAAAACTTTAAATTATTATTATTATTATGAAATAATATAAAGAATTAATATAGATTAAATATTATATAAAATGATGGTGGAATCAAATTTTTTAATCATGAAAAATTTATTTTTTATTTTATTAATGAAATTTTTTAATTTGTAAATAGGTTTTATTTTTTCCCAACAAAATTGGTAAGAATTTTCATATTAATAAAATATTGGATTTGGGACCAAAGCCCTTACATCTTGAATTTGATACAAAAGGAAAATCTTCAACAAAGTAAATAAAGTGTTTACTACATCCTTTATTGATTAAAAGTTGAAAACAAAAAAGATGTCCATTATAAACTCTACAAAAAGCTCCAAGCAAAAGACAAAACTTACAAACCAACATTACAAGATCAGATATAGACTGAACAAACTACAAGTGAAAAAAATTGCCTGAACAAACGAGGAGTTGAAATTTACAGTGGGCCATGGTTGTTGACTTTTGAAGCTCTAACACAACAAGACCTCCTTCTATCCACACGAGCACCAGAGGCAGTGCCACCATCTGTCATTCTTTCCACTGAGGAAGCTAAGACCTCCAAAACTACCACCCGAGGACTAAGCTAACATATTTCCTCACTGAGCCTATGCAAGGAGTCCTCCATATTAGCGTGGTCAACCAATAGCTTAGCTTCAACAAAGAGTTGTAATGAGCACCTTTGACGCTCAATCATATCCTTGAGGTTAGTGATTGAGGCAACTAGAGCTTGAGTGGACTTTAAGAGCTTGTCAATAAACTCTGAAGTGTTGATTGAACACTAGAGGTATGATCAACTGGCCATCATGTTTTGGAGCTTGAAACACACAAATCTATTATGAAATTCCTACCTAACGAAGGGAAAGGTTGAATGGAAGGAATGACTGAAACACCACATCCCGAGATGAAAGAATTACCACCATTAACTTTAGGAACCAAGAAGGGTGAATGTGGGAGTAAGAGAGATCTAGACAATGATATATAATTGAGCCACGAACCTTGGCATGAGCCATTATGAGACAATTGAATCCAAATATTTACGAAATTCTCACTAGGACAGGGAGGCAATGAATGGAGCCCATCGTAGGATGAGAAAGTTAAGTCCATCATCAAGCATGCAAAGGAAATTGCTGCAACCAAGGTGGGTTATAATAAATCAAAACTAGAGCTAAATAAATGGACAAAACCATAAGGAGGGACAAGACCGGTGTATGATGCCATCTATTCACTGGAATGTGCCACTAGGAGTCATCCAAGCAAGACAGTGGTCACGAAAAGGGAGGAGACGACTAGGAAATCTATTGATGTATGAAGGTTGAAGCACCTTAGTAAACCCATTGTAACCAAAGTTTACACAGTGGAGAAATAAGATCACTCCCCATCGATCCAATTGCTAAATAGATTGATAGCCATTTAAGGAATTGGAGAAGTACTCAATGTTAGTTTCCACAGCATTGTATCTATTCTAGTCATGAAACTTGGTAGAGAGACTATAATACATGAGATCTCCATAACCCATAAATCCTTTCGTGAAATTCAACATAGACATGGCTTAATTAGATTGTTAACCTATTTTTTAATGTTTCATAAGTCTAAACTTAGGAAAATTGGTTAATTAATAAAAATTTATTAATTCAATGTGAGAATTATATAGGAACTCACATGGATTGATTTCGAGATGATCATAGCCCTTGATTAATTTCTAATCTCGGTCATTGGTTCTCCAACAAAGGATTGTAAGAAGAAGTCGATGGGCACTTGGAGAATACAAGAGAGACACTTGGAGAATTTGATTCCACAGTAGCAACAATTAGTTGTCAGAGAGTTTGAGCTTCATTGAGGAAGCAGAGTCAGTCAGTGGTAGGGACAGTGAGGCTGGAGGAATTTTTCCAAATCTAATGAGTGAATTTGCAGAGAGTTTGATATTTCTTGAGGAGATTGCGCAGAGGTAGTGTAGAGCCTTAAGAAGATAGTTTGATTTTCTAGAGGGGGCACATGTTTTTAGTTCCAGAGGCTGAGCAGATTTTCCTAATTATCGGGGAGAATTTTTCCCAATTAGAAGCATGGAGGACAATTAGACTAGTAGTCAGTTCATGCAGCAGTTGTAGCAAGCAGCATCAGGTTGATGTAGAGCCTGCATAGGCCCAATTGAATGAATTTCTTTTTTGAGGCAGTTTAGTGTCATAATTTCCTAGAGAGAGGGTGAATTCCCTCTAGATAATGTTTCCAGTGTTTTCTCTGTAGGATTGCCAGTTTTCGACATCCATATTGTAATCAAAATCTTTTACTACTGCATAATAATAAAACCCTTAGCTGTTGCACGGGTTTTCCCAAGTTGGATTTTTCTGGGGACATTTGTCCAAAAATAATTGTGTAAATTTTATGTGTGTGTGTGCTAGTATTTCTCAGTTTTCAGCGCTATTTTCTTTCACAATTTAATTTTGAAAATCACAGTGTGAATTATTTGATATTTTTCATAGTAGACAACAAATAAATTAACAAATGGAAAATTAATTTCCAAACGCTATGATAACTAAAATTTTCACATGGTATCAAAGCATAAGTGATCATCGAGGAAGCTCAAAAGAGGAGGAGAGAATTTTGTTGTTCAGAGGGACCAACATGCGGAAATTCTCAAATACTACATAGTACCAAGATAGGCAGGCCTAATTAATGGGGCAATGGTTTTATTTTCAGTTGTAGGTTGGTATAAAATTTGAGTTTCCTGGGACAGTGATTCCAACAGTCAGAGGGAGCAGAAACAACTCATATTTTCACTAAGAAGATTCCATTGTTGGACACAAAGGGTTTTGCAACAGCAGAACCAACGTCAAGTGGAAGAGAAAAGTAAACATAGTAGAGGAAAATTTTCTCTCAGAGGACTTTGATTTTTAGAAGTTTGATTTTTCCAGGCAGATTGGTAGTAACTAAGTGTAAATTTCCTCACTCTAGAAGGGAGTATGTATAGAAGAACTAGCAACCACGTAGAGGGAAAGGGGATGTTTTTCAACTAGATCATGGATGGCCACAACTAAGCTTAGATCAGGATAGGCTGGAGGGAGCCTCCAACGATGTCATTTGGAAGGTTAGGATGTCCTTCCTTCTAGATGAATATGGCCTGAAAGCCTACATAGATAATGTGGTGGTAGTTCCCCATGATGTTGATCAACTCAAGGAGTACAGAAACGAAATGGAAGAGGTGAACAAGTTGATCTTGGATGGAGTCTGAAATCATATAATTTCACACATATCTAGAAAAGGTACCGCCAAAGAGATCTTGGATTCTCTCTCGACATTATATCAGGGTTCTTCCGAGTAACAGAATATGTTTCTCCATGAGAAGCTCAGGAGAACCAGGATGCAAAAGGGTGAAGGCATAGATCCCTTCCTCATGAGGCTTTAGGAGGTTTGAGATCAGCTACCGGTTGTTGGGGATGCATCCCAACCCACAAATATTGTACAATTGGCACTAAATAGTGTCTCAAACGACTGGTAAGTGTTTGCCCAAATCATACTGGACAGAGACACGTTTCCTACATGGGACAAGATGTGGTTTGATCTACATTAGGAAGCTTTGAGGTGGGCTATGTTGAATATCACCATCAGTGGAAACAACAACAAGGGCATGAAGAGAGAGGAGGATAATGTTTCCCTAGCAGCTAAGGGTCCTAGTCAAGCATAGGGAGAGTTAAAGAATAAGAAGAAGGAATGGTCAAAGGTCAAGTGCTACAGTTGTGGTGAGTTCAGTCACTACAATACTCAGTGTCCTCTCAAGAAGAAGAACAAGCAAGAGAAGAAGGACCAGGAGGAAATGTCAACTAAGATCAACAAGTTGTCCTCTAGGTTGGAGGAAGACTTCACGATGTTAGTAACCATACGTCCAGGAGTGAGGTGGGGTCTCTTAGAGTTGTAGTTCCATAGATTACAGAGATGGGAAGGGTCCATTAAGGCGTCCACCTCATGGATAATTACCTGGCTATGGGGGGCCATAGTATTTAGTAGCAGGATGGATTAGTGTCATAGGTGCAGTCAAAATTCCAAAGTGGTAGTTACATAATAGTAGTAGTCAGATGCTGAAGAGAATAGTGTAGAGTGCCACAATGTAGAGTGAGCATCAACACAGATTCTTTAGTGACAATGTATAGGCTAGTAGTAGTCCATACATGAGAGACAGATGCATCAAATTGAACACAATTTATTTAGTATTTTGGCTTCTCAGTTGCAGTAGTTGTAGTTGCAATAACAACAGATGGGGGGGATTTGTTGTGTAGATGCAAAGTTAACAACAACATGGCAGCGTGAGTATTAACATCATAGTTGCGGAGTGGTTGGTGGGAAGTAGTAGCCAGACATCAGTAGCGTGATAGGGGATGATATAGAGACAAAGTGTTGTGGTAGGGTGTGCAGCACTAGAACACAGTCCTCACTAAGAGGGAGTGTTAGTTTTTTTTAGCATCAGATGTCTTCTAGTCATGAAATATGGTGGAGATTCTAAAATACATGAGATCTTCATAGCCCATAAATCGTTTATGGAAAATCCACCTAGAGATGGCTTAATTAGATTATTAACCTATTTTTTAATGTTTCCTAAGTCTAAACTTAGGAAAGCTGGCTAATTAATCATAATTAACTAATTCAGGGTGATAATTCTCTAGAAACTCACACAAATCAACTCCAAGATGATCATAGCCCTTGATGGAGTTTTAATCTTAGTCATTGTTGCTCGAACAAAGGATTTTAAGAAGAATTTGATGGGCACTTGGAAAATACACCAAAGACATTTGGGGAATTCGATCTTTGAGAGTAGTGGAAATTAGTTGTCGGGGAGTTTGAGCTTCAATGAGGAAGAAAAGACAATGAGGGGCAGTGACAATGAGGCTAGAGGAAGTTTTCCAGATCCAGTGAGTGCATTTACAGATAGGTCGAGATTTCTCTACGAGGCTACATAAACGTAGTGTAGAGCCTCAAGAAGGTAGTTTGATTTGTTGAAGAGGACAGAAATTTTCAGTTCCAGAGGCCGGGTAGAGGTTCCAAAGTTTTGTATAGACGTTTTCCTAGTCAGCAACAGGTAGGATGGCTAGACTAGCATCATTTCGGGCAACAATTGCAGTAGACAACATCAAATTGATGCATAGCCTGTGCAGACCCAGTTGGATGACTTGCTTTTCAGAGGCATTCTAGTGCTAGAATTTCCCAGAGCGAGGGTGAATTCATATAGATATTTTTACGAGTATTTTCTCTACACGATTGCTAGTTTTTGACATCCAAATTGTACTAAGAATTTCTCATAGATGAATGAATTACTTAATGTGGTTAAATTAAAATAATGATAACTAATAATAAAACTCTCAATTGTTGCACTCATTTCCCAAGGTTGGTTTTTTCAGGGACATTTGTCCCAAAATAATTGTGTAATTTTTATTTGTGTATGCTAGTATTTCTCAGTTTCTAGCACTATTTTCTTCCACATTATTTTTGAAAATCACGATGTGAATTATTTGATACTTATCATAGAAGACAACAAATAAATTGTTAAATAAATTAACAATTAGAAAAATAATTTCCAATTGTTTTGATAGATTAAATTTTCACACCCAATCTATAGTTTATTTCTATAATACCTTGGTTCATATCAACTCCTTTTTTTGCTAGCCCATCAGACTTTGAGTTTAAATCTCTGTAAATATGGAAAAAGTCCACCTGCTGAAATTCATATTTGAGGCCTCGATTCTTTGGATTAGATATGGGGACTTAGAGTAAATCTCCTTCTTGGCTTTGGTGAATTGACGAATGGCTAACATAGACACACCAAAGAGATTAACTTCGGAAATTATTTGTTCATTGGAAAGCATCAAAGATTTCAAGAGGGCTAGATACTCTGCTTGATTATTTGTCGCTCTTCCAAGAACCCACTTGAATTGCAATACTAATTTTTCATCAGGGCCAAGAATGACCGCTCCCCCTCCTACCTCCCCCAATTTGTAAATAGGCTTTGTTACACTAAGATGGGCTAGTACCATTTCTTATCAGCACCACATAACCAAAAAATAATAACTCACCTCATATTACACTTGTTGATATTACTTTTTCTTCTATCAATCAATTTAATTAAAAGCCCAAAAAGGCATAACTACTTTAGAAATAAAATCTAACCTTTGATTTATATATACTACTATCAATATTGTAGAATATTCCATGGGCATTAAATCTTAACATTCACCATAAAAATATTGATAATTAGATTAAAATCCTAGAAGTCCTATTCTAAAATAGACATGTCTATCAATATAAAAGCATAGTCGCCCATGGGGCTTTGGATTGACGATGAATGGGTGTACTATTAAGGCACCCCTTGTGATGGGTGACCAGTTCAAATCCCCCATGGGTGCTTAGGTAGTATTATAGATAGATAATATAATACTATTAGTATATAATAGCATAGTCTAATGAGCATATTTCTCCCTAAAAATCATGGAATTCCAATTTGATCAATCTAGTGGAAGATTTTTGGAAATCCAAAGTTACAATGTCAAACATAAGATTTTAGATCCCCCAAGGATTTTGATGACGCTAAATCCATTTCCCCCCCATTACAAGATTAAAAATCTTATATGATGATTTTCATAAAGGGGGGTATTTTTATGAGCCGCCAAAATTAAACCCCCCTTATATAAAGATATATTAAATATTATAATTAGAAGATTTGAATTTGATACGTGATTAATAATAAGAATTTTTGGATATAATTACTAATAGGAAGATTGGGTGTTAGAGTTAGTATGTATTATTGTTTGTGATTGGGGAGTAATATGGGGACACATGTTATTAATTTTATTTCATCATTATAAAGATGAATTAATCCAATAGTGTTTTAGTGTTTTTCTCCCATATTATCTCTGCCTATAACATAGCATGGCATCATAACACTTTAAAGTCTGTGAAGAGAAAATAGATCAAAGGGTGTGAACCGTGAGATCTACAAAACCTAAGATTAGAGAGATATAGTTCTAATCATCAATGGTAGAAGAACAGTTAAGAGTTATGTCGACCTAGTATTCAATTAAGATCTAGAAAGTGTCATGGAAGTGTTATCAAGCCAATGGACCAAAGCCAATGCACAAAGAGGTGGCGCATGTAAAAGAGGCTTCTAAGAGGAGAGCCATGAGTTGGAGAAGCTGACCTACATGACCTAAGGCATAGGGGAGCTTATAGTGAGTTTCAAGGAGAGGGTTCTTAACCATGGTTCATAAGGACAAGAGTCTTCACGCGTAGCCCAATTTGTGATGAAACAAATACATTCATTCAAACCTCGTCTAATATAATCCACTGGTATCAGCAATTATGTAGAAGTATTTTTTTTATATCCAAATTTTAAGAATTAAT
>APFE030075292.1:182225-196163 GCA_000404065.3 Pinus taeda
AAGTGCATGTAGTATTGCCAACATTTCCTTCTCATAAATAGCTTTGTGTAAATACTTTCCTTTGATTGGAAGACTTTAGAAAGCAATGGTTCTTTCATATTGTATTAAAACAACACCAATTCCATTTCTTGAAGTATCAAATTCCATAATAAAGGTTTTGTGAAGTCCAGCGTAGCTAAAACTGATGCTTGGCTAATTCTTAACAAACTTTCCGTAATACCTTGTCAACCCGAGAAATCCTCACGGATGCTTTATGGATGTGGGAATTTTCTGTTTCTTAATGGATTTAATTTTGCTAGGGTCTACCTTAATACCTTCATGAGATACAATATGACCCAAATATTCCACCTCTTTTACTCCAAAGAAACATTTGGAGCTTTTTGCATATAATTGTTTCTCCTCCAATAGTTTGAGCACCCTATCAACACGTTGAACATGATCCTTCCAAGACTTGTTGTAGATTAGTATTATCATCAAAAAATACTAACACAAATTTTCTAAGGAAGGGTTTGAAAATGGAATTCATCAAACTTGAAAGTGTAGAAGGTGCATTGGTAGGCCAAAAGGCAATAAACCAAAAAATTCATATGACCCTAATGAGTCTAAAGTGTTGTTTCCAGAATGCTCAAGTCTTCATTTGAATTTGGAATGATATCCTGAATGAAGATCCAACTTGAAGTAAATTGATCCATGCAATTCATCCAATAATTCATCAATGATAGGAATGGGAAATTTATCTTTAATAATGAGCTAGTTGAGCTCTCTATAATCCAAACACATGCGCCATGATCCATCCTTCTTGTGCACCTATACTACTGGAGTAGAGAAAGAACTTTGACTAGGTTGAATTATACTAGCCTCTAGCATTTATGCAACCATACGTTCAATTTCATTCTTTTGGGCATAGGGATATCTGCACGGCCTAATGTTTAGGGGAACACTTCCTAGAATCAAATGAATAGCATGATCATGATACCAAATAGGTGGGAGGCCTTTTGGAGTCTCAAATACCTTGGAATGATTGTCCAAGACTTTTTTGAGATCTAGAGAAATATATGATTTTGATGTGGGAACCTCTAGTGAACATAATTGTGCAATTACACCTCGTTGTTCCTTCTTTAGAATGTTTGTCATACTGCTAGAGCTTATTATCTTTCTTGGTTTCCCTACAATACCCCTTGATTCAACTTCCTTTCTTTCTGGACAAAATTTCATGAAAAGTTCTTGAAAATTAAAAACTATTATACCCAAGGATTGTAACCGTTGGACTCCTAGTACAACATCAACACCACTGATTCCATTGGGTTATTCAATACATATTCTCCCATGGATAGCTTGATATTATAGCACTTTCCAAAGCAATTTATGGTTCCTCCACTTGCAACCATCACTTGACACTCAGGTGCTCAATATAGGATGCAATTCAATTCCTTGGTTATCTTATAATGAATAAAATTATGGGTACTTCCCAAATCAATCAACACTATTACCTCTTTCTTCTTGATATGTCCTTCTATCTTGATAGTTTGAGGAGTGCTAATTCCAAGAAATGCATTACAAGATATGGTCAGATTCATTTATTCTTTATATAAGGTTTGTTCCTGGATGTTATCCTCTTCATTTGACATTTCTTGTTCCTTTTCTTCCTCCTCTTCACAATCGATGTAGAATAATTTCTTCTCGGCACACTTATGACCTTTAGTGTATTTCCTATCACAACTGTAACAAGGCCATTTTTCTCTTTTTTCTTCCAATTTTTGTGGTGTCAACCTTGTAGGTTGTGGAAAGTTAGGGACAACAACACTTCCTTCTTTATAGTTGTGAGTGGTAGGCTTCTTGGTTACCATAATTTTTCTTTCCATTTTTCTTGTTAACCTGAATGCCTTCTACAATGAATTAGGTTCCCAAAGGTGAACCTCATGTTGGATATTATCATTTAAATTCCCTATGAACACATCAATCCTATGCTCCTCTGGAATATGTTTTACCCTTATGTTCAATTTTGCAAGTCCTCAATGTGCTCTATCATTGAACCCTTTTGTTTGAGATTTATCAATTAGGTAAAAATGTTGTTGCTTTTTGTATCCTCATAACGTGCTATCATTTCTTCCATAAAAATTGCCCAAGTGACAATTCGTTTATGAGAGCAAAGCCATCGATACCATACAAACTGATTTGGTTCCAAATATAAATTTGCAATATGTACCTTTTGTGTGTTTCGCACATTATGGAGATCGAAAAATTGCTCCATCTATAGTGTCCATCTTTCGAGATCCTTGCCATCATACTTCCTCATATCAATTTTTGGAAGATGGTAGGTCTTCAATCCAACATTAGAGTCTATGAAATCATGATTAGCATTTCTTTTGTTCTCATCATGAGTTTCTTTTACTACCCTTTCACCATTAGTAACCATTTCTTGTAGCAACTTATTCAAATTTATCTTTAATTCTTCCATACTAGCATCCATGTCATTCATCTTAGCATACATGTCATTCATCTTAGCTTCAATTACCTTTTGTGAGAGTAAAATTTGTTGTATTTGGTCTTGTAATTTTGATATATCATGTTGCATTTCTTCTTCTTCTTTGCGAGTCATGCTAGAGCTTTCAGGTTGCTTACTAGGTGTTTCCATTTTCTTTCTTCAGGGCATCAATTAATGCTAAAAATTCTTCACTATTCCCTTTGAATAACTTCAAACTAATTTTGCAAACCAATCTTATGCAAAATTTAAAAAAACCTACACACATTGTTTTCACTTTGTAAGAGCTAGATATTGAATTTGTTGTATCTCTGTAACTGCGGATCTTGAATATCTGAAATCGCATCCTGCAATAGCCCTTTGAGTCCTTTTTCTATCCCCACAATTTTGATTAATATTGGATTCTCCAAGGAAAAGTTATGCCAAATCTCCCATGGTGACCTAATTATAGACTAGTTTAGTAGAGCGAACTTGTACGAAGTGCCACATGTCACATTTTCAACCTTAGTACCTAAAACTGTTATATAGAAAACTACAAGTCATACTCTCTTTGAAACTTCTTACGAAATTTCAATTTGATGCTCAAAACAAAATTTATGATGATTTTCTCCAGGTCACTTGTTTGGAATGTGATTTGGGAGTCTGCAAAAACCCTAACTTCCTCAGGTCCTATCTCCGAAAATATAGTGAGACAAGCTCTAAAATTCGGACCCAAAGTTCAAAATGATTTCGGCTCAAATGAGTTTTTGTTTTAGCTTCTGAAACATCGCCAAAAAAAAAAAGTTATAGTGAATATGTCATGATGACCTGTTTGGAGCAGCAAAACCCTAAAATCCAAAACTCTGATACCAAATGTTATGAAACGAGGTCACAGAAAAATAGAAAAGATAGATCAACGCCTTAGAATTCAGTTTCTTCAAGGGGGAAACCTCCTTTACATTTCACAAATGAACAATTCATGGATGATACAAATGACTAAACCTCCCTTCTATATATAGGAGTCTAAGGGGTCACAATAAAATCAAGCCAACATAACAGTAATAACATAATGGCACAATAACAACAATAGTGGGTTTCTATGGGGCACACTAATAACAACATGGGAACCAATAGAAGCACAATAATAATAATAAGGACTACAATGACAAAAGTAATGGGAGAATCACTAGTATTATAGGGACCTAACATGATCTTGGATAGATGGTCCAGTGCTTGGTTAAGGCACTCCTTGATGTGAATTCAATTACTCAACCCAATTGGAATGATGTATTAGACATGATGAAGATGTAGTCCCACCAATTTTACCAAAAAAAATAAGAAGATTTGTAATTTTAAAAATTATTTATTTTAAAAATTATTATAGAAAAATTAGTTTATATTATCTTTAAATGACCTTATTTTAAAATAAAATTTATAATTTAATTGATATATTATATATGTGATGTAAATCAAGTTTTTATATTTTTTTACTTTGTTAGTTTTTAATAAATGTTAAATTTAATTAGTTATAATGTTATCTGGTCTTGAAAGGATATTTTCAAATGTTAATTAAATAACATAACTAATAGATTAAAAGAAATGGATTTAACTAATGAATTTTATAGAAGTTAGTGGTAATATTTCGTTTTCAATTTATTAAAATATATATATAAAAAACAATTTAACTATAAAATGAGTTATGATATTTTTCGAAATGTGTTATTGATACAATAATATAGTGTTAAAAATCTATTTGCAAATTAAAAATCTATTATAAAGAGAAGTAAATTTTCATAATTAAAATCTTAGCGTGTCTTTTTTAAATATATATATTTATCTATATATTAATCTTTTTATAATTACTAATAATAATATCACATAAAATTATAATTTAAACCATTTTATAATTTTTAATATTGATAATTGAGTTGTCTCATTAACTAAATGGGTTGCATTGATGCTTCGTTGATGCCTATATAACTTTTTTTTCCAGATAAAAACAAAGCAAGCTCAAATATCTGTGCTCATTATTCTCCATGATAACAAGCATCAAATTGCCAGTAGTTTATTCCAGATTTTTACAGATTCCCCCTCGTCTCCAAATGCTCTGCAACTGCAAATACTTTATTCATTTCTTTTTGGCATTTTCACGATGGATGTCCTACCCATCACTCTACATATATTCAAAGAGTCCTCCAACCGCATGAATCTTCCCAACTGTACGTGAAACGTGAGCATTTATCGGATTAGGGTTTTCTTTGATATCCGATACCGCAAACGTGAGCATTTATCGGATTAGGGTTTTCTTTGATATCCGATATCGCTGGTGCAGAAAGCCCCCAACTGGATTTGATAATTTGGTGGATGCTCACGAGACTTTGAGCAGGCTCGGTGTTTTTCATTTCTTTATGTGCATGCTCTAAACGTGGTTTGAATGTGATCAAAATTGTAGACCGCCTCCATGTGGTATACATGAGTCATGACATATTTGAACTCGAAAAATAAATCTATTTTAATAACTTTTAAGTTTTTATTGATCTAATGTTATTGAATTAAAAATTTGAAATTTAAAATAAATAAGTTAAAAAGTGATAGTTGATACATTCATTTTATTTCACAGGGGCGAGCTTCAAGGTTAATATAATTTACAACCTGTATGTGTGTAAGAATCGTCATGGTTTGAACTACCCGAACAGCGGGACTGGAGCACGTTAGGAGGCCGCGTGAAATCGTACCCAATTAAGGACGAGAATAGTCGAAAGGAGGGCGTCAGTGGAGGTATATATCTATGTTAATAACCTTCGAAATTTGTCAGTTATATCTGTATGTTTGATTACCAAGGAGAACGAGGTTATGCCGGCACTTAATAAAGAAACGTAACTGTTATATACACATAGTTCTGGTTAATTGAAGATGATGTCGTGGTTATATGTATATGGTAGCATATATATGTTTTTGGTGTTGCGTAGGGATACAATTATTATATTTAAAATAAAATATATTAAAATTAAAATTAACTTCAATTGCATCTTAAAACCAAGATTCATACCTATCTTTACCAATAAATAATCGCAGGATTGAAAAACAATTCTTCACCCAAAGTTGAAACACTTGGAACAAAAGAAAATGAAAAACTTTCAAAACGATGATAGATGATTTTATAATAAAATAAAATGTTTTTTTTAACATATTAACAAATTACTATCAAACAAAGTATTTTTTTTAAGGAATTTAAATTAATTATTAAAAAAAAATCAATATAAATATGTGCAATAAATGATAATTTAGAAATGGAATATAAACGTGTACATATAAATGATATTTTAGAAATTGAATATTAGTTATGATAGGTAAAAAATTATATAAAAATATCAGTATAGTTAAATAAAGATATTGTGTAATTTTATTAGTTATTTTAGTTTTTGTGGTTAGTTGGATTTTTTATATTAATGATTAATTAGAAATTTGTTAGAAGTTACTACGATAAATAATTTTCACAAAGTTTATATTGGACATTATTAAAATGTAATTATACTTTTTAACCAAGTTTCAGTGATTAGGTAGTGTTAGACACTTAATCTACTTAGGATTGGTGTGGACGAATGTGAATTGTCATGGCAGTCCAAGAGGTCTCTTGAAATATGAAACCAAGGGTCATATTTATATATTAATATGTGCATCATTGTGAATAATATGCATCTCATAAGTTATCTAAATTTTGTCTATCATTTGTATGAGCTTAACATAGTATCAAAGCCACAGTGTGTGGTCTTCCCTGGCCACTAGTTTTGTGGTCTTCATAAATCTGTTGCGCCTACAAGCAATCAAAGCCTGTCAGCACTGCCCACTCCAAATTTAGACCTTGTCCCTCTATTTGTGAGATCTGCAAATTATTTGCACCAAGTCATTCCATTTGAGTCTATTCTCTCCCTTTACACCTACGACCTGTTGGACATTAAAATTTCTTGTTAAGCCTATGAAAATTCTCCATGCACTGTAATGCTTAACCTCACTTCTAAGCTTTTATATTTCATTTTCTACATCATATGGCCACATCATTTCCTCAATTTGTAACATAACCTCTCTTTCCTAGTACAATATACTGAGGCCAAACTTGCAAAGCTTTGTCAAAAGATCGGGCCCATATCTAACAAGGTCGGATACATACATTCCCTTAAGAATCAATGTCACTTTATCTCAAAACCAACATTTCCATCTAGCCAAAAGGAGATGTGATTACTATGATTTGTATAATCAACTCATACGGTACAAGGATGACTAGTCTTGGAAAAAACACATGTTGGAAACAAAGAAAGCCCTATTGGAAGAAGGTAAAGATGAGTGTGACCCTATAGTGGTTCTTTGGCATCCTCTTGTTTATACCTTGGGACTCAGAGCTCGGAGAGGCTTTTTCTCTTTGACCTGCATGATTCTCCAATTGATGTCTATCAAACTGAACGTTGTGGTGAAGTGACATATCATAGTCCCAGTCAGAGAATGAGAAGATTCATTAAATGAATCTATGTAATGGATTTTATTTAGGGGACAGTTTAGCAAAGAAGAAGATGTCACCAAAATCTGTAAGGTGATCAATCTCATGTTCATGTTCCATGATGAGGGATCCATTCAACCAGTGTAGGAATCGTATTAATGATGAGATCATATTGCAACATGTGGTCCTATAGGAGGGTTTAGGCACTGATGTGCTCATAGCCTATGGCCAACACTGTGAGTAAAAGTCTTATTATCGAGAATTTGAATGTGGCTCCATTATAAATGTAAGGGATTTGCTGTGATTTTCAACCATAATTGTCTCATTATGTCTCATATTATTTGCTTTTCCCTAGAAGTCACATTGTCTTTCTTCGTTGTCAAGAATCTGTAGATGTTCAAAATCTTGGCCGCTATTGTCATGTTATACCTTTTCCCCTTGGGGAGGAGGGTTCTTCAGCCTTTGCTACCTAGTAATTTAAGTATGGTATATCCTACTTATTTTTAGTTAACAACACCAAGGCTAAAAATACATTATATAGGTATTTTTTGTATATTACAAAGGTCAATAATTATTTATGCTCGAGAAATTAGTTTCCACGTAGCTCACTGAAAAATCTTTCAATTTTATAAGATCTGCAACATAAGTTTTGGATTGACTATCCACAAAAGAGTTGAAGGGTGACGCCCTTATGGCATGGCATTTGGTTCTAAGTGCATTGTGATCCTGGAAAATTCTCTATCTAGGGAAAAACGAGCCTAATATTATATTTTTGTGTCCCTTATTTTTCCAAGTACACCTACTTTCTTGGACACACATATCACAACTTTTCCTAGTTTTCTTCTATTTTAAGTTTTTTGTGGGGATATTTTACTTAGAGAGGCATGATATTCGTGCATTCTTAGTTGGTTAGATCACCCTTTATTTACTTAATCTAGAGAAAATCATTAGACTAGTTATGAATTGTTAGAATTATTCAGCACTCTAATATTGTCTATTATTCAAAACACAATCCAAATTAGTAAGGAAAATCTATTTGACGTTCAAATTTGTTTACAAAATGCACACATTAGGGGAGTTTTGAGGTCTAAAATGGGTCTCCTAAGGAAATTATAAAATAATAGTGGAAATAATAAAAGAAGATTTGATTACATCATCAAATTTTAGAGGGAAAAAAGAAAAAACTATTTTTTCAACTCATATTTTCAACTTATCCCCCTATGAGTTTACTCAAATTTCGAGTGGAAACACTCGTTGGATGCATAATGTGATTCCTCATACAAGTAGTACCCATGTTGCATACTTTTGACGGACTCTGCTACACGAAAAAAGAGAAATGCATGAAAAATGTGATTGCAATCACATTTTTTCATGTATTTCTAATTTTTCATGTAGAAGGGTCCATCGAAAGTATGCAACATCCAATGAATACTCCCGCTCAAAATTTGAGTAAAACCTTAGGGATATAAGTTTAAAATACGAGTTGAAAAAGTAGTTTTATTAGTTTATTATTTTTTAATCTTTTTACTTTTTTACTCCAAAAATGGTGAATCATCCCCCATGGTTAACATCATCATATTGAATCATATTGGTTCTTATATTGTTTATTTTTGTTGTACATTTTTCTTAGGAGGCACATTTTAGACCTCAAAATTCCCCTAATGAGACAAGATTGACTTTCTTCAACTCAAATGTCAGCTACGATAAGATGAGCTCCAATAAAAGAGTTATCATTATGAATTGGTTTTTGTTTAGAACAATTTGTTGTTTGAGTAAGAGACAAAATCTTATCAATAGCCAATACCTAATTGAATCAAGGAGGCCACTTTAGAAGTAGCTTCAAATGAACATCGAGAGGTTTAGCTTGCATTCGCAAGCCCATTATCAAACTTTGAGAAGAAATTTTTCTTCAACAACAAACACAAAACTAGTCGTGGATGTGCAAGGATGTTTCATTTCACACTTCATACTACTCTAAACCCATCCAGTTTCAAAGTGTTTGATTCCTTCAGGACAATTCATCTACACCTCTTCCACATCCACAAATTGTCAAATGCCAACATTATGATCAAGTAGGCCATAGGAAAGATCAGTGTTTTGATCTTCACCCCTATAAGCCTTGTCGACAAAAAAAACTCATCCTTTAAACCTGTATAGACACTCCCTATGAAACACAATTTATTTTTATTTTTACAATCTACAAACCAGAGTAGCAATCAAGTTACCAAGTATAGGGAGCAATTCATATTTAAGATATGATACTATAATAATAAGTAAATATGCATTCCATTCAACTAGTCATTTTTTAGCCACACCCATTATGAAGTCACACATTAAAAATTTCATCAATACTTAAAACACATAAATTTGAGATGCATATGTTAATATCCATAAATTGGAGATACATTTTGGTCATTATAAATACATAATTAATTATATAACAGAATTTATGAATACAAAATGTACCATTCACCAAGGAATGGAGTTTTGATTCTCGAACTTGTTGTTGTGTGCTCCCTTACTACCATCTACCTCCAAAGGTGAATGTTGATCTATTCTAACTGAATGTTAGTGAACCATTGATTTACCTCCTGACCTACTCCTTGGGTACTCATCTTCCTTGCAGACCCTTGAGCTACAATGGGGTTGTAAAATAGAGGAAGAATGATAGTTGATAGAGGTGAGCACTCTTGGCTCAAGATTCCCTTGTCTTAATACCTCCACCTCAACAAACTAACTGTAGCTCGTAGTCACTCACAATAACATTCTCTCATCCATCCAAAAATATGGAAAAAAGTTCCCTTCCCCCATAGCTTTCCCCTTTTGACAGGAGGCTTCATAGGTGACGCTTGACACTTCATGCATAAATAATTATTTTTATTAATACAATAGTTCCATTATTCACCCACTCATGTGCCACCCTCTCACCAAGGCTCTCCAAAATTATTTAATTAAATTTTTAATTCAAAAATAATATTTTTCTTCACCGCAACATGAATCCCTATTTCTTCTCTTATTTGTTTCTTTATCCCCCTTTTCTACATCTAAATTATGGTTATTACTTAATTCATCTTGCACATCTCATATTTGGTCCCCCAACTACATCCTAGTTTAACTCAAATTGACTCTTAGATGGAGATCCTTGTGTTGGCTCTTGTCATATGGAGGTTCTCTAATTTTCTCTAATTTAATTTATTGATAATTTTTTTATTTACCACCCTCTTTTCTTAATGAGGTTAAACTATTTTAGGATTAAACTTTCTAATTAACTCTATGTCCCTTTCCCCCCTTTTCCTATAGAACACTAATGCACATTATCTACATAAGGTTTTCCACACATGGGAAGGGTATATATCTCAATTAGTACAATCCTTTTATTTCTTTATATTCTCCCTTTGCCACAAGTTTTATTCTTGATTAAATACCTTGGTTCTAAAACCTAGTTTATCATATTATGTGAATTAGTATGATTATCCTAGCTTTATTATATTTTAGTAGTTTCTCTTGATTTCAAGGGTTCTAAGCCACTTGTTCCCTTCAAAATCTTACCTTCCAAGTTCCAAGGGTTCCATGTAAATTAGTTTCTTCTTGATGCCAAGGTTTCCATATCAATCTGTTTCTTATTGATGCAAAGGTTTCCATATCAATCAGTTTCTTCTTGATGCCATGTTGCCCATGCCCTTCAATAGTTTTCCTTTATGTTCCATGGGTACCATGTCACTTGGCCCTTTAAGCATCCAATGAATATGAGGGTAAAAACTAGGTGTGACAATGAAGATTGCTTTCTTCTCCAATGGTGCTCGCTATAGTGATACTAATGGTGTTGGGGATCAAGGAATCCACCTTGATGCACAACCCCGGTAAAATACTCATGAGCAGCCCAATCTGGAGTTTTCCCCCATGGAATTGTGATCTTCAAGATAGAGCTATCCCAATACCTTCCAGCCAAAGTCACGGTGGGAGTGCTAACGAGTGAGATTAAGGACATTGTCCCATCCCTCCCATGAAGTTCCATTTATCTACACAGCCCCATCACCCATGTGTAATTTGTTCATCGAAGAAAATAACCTGTGCATGTAGCCACTATCATGTCAATAGAATTCATAATAGAATTTTAAATTGAACTTTAAAAATTTCTTGAGACAATAGTATGTAATTCAAACCAAACCATAGGTTGCCGACTCATCACCTGCAAGTGCATCTGGGTGGTCTCCTAATGCACTCAATGATCACCAGTAATATTTGATTCATAATATTAGTCACCAATATAATTGTGTATGCTAAATCATCATCATCACATATTTGTAACTGAGAGTAGGAACAAATGTAAATAGACACATGAATCCATCATACAATTAGACATAGTCATAACACATGTCCATCACAATTATATCATCGTAACATCAAAGTGGAAAAATAATTATTATCACATCTACTCATAGTAAGAGTCAGATATATGGATCCTTAACCTGAGGTCCTCAAAGAATAATGTATCAAGGATAATTTCAAATCAGGGTTAGACAACTAGAGGGAGAAATACATACATCCCCTCTTAACAATGGACTTCGTCCCAAAGTCCTCAAGAAAAAATGATAATGGTGACAAACCTCCTTGACGTCCTCCCAATTGGTTGAACTGGGAATGTAGTTATTTCATTGGACCTTTACTTGGTCTACCAATCATCATATAATCTATAGGGTTTGTTGGTCCATTATGTGAATTGGTTCAGCCATCACCATGCCCTCATCTAAGACCTACAAATCTCCCAAGTCAATAATATGCAAAGGAACTAAAATATAATGACACAATACAGACACACTGAACATATAATTCATATGTGTTATTGGTCTAGGTAAAACAAGCCTCTATGTTACCGTCCCTTTCCTTTTTATGATTTCAAAAGTTCCCACAAAGCATGGAGACAACTTTACTCCCTTTCCAAATCTTATGGAGCTCTTATGGGGCCTTACTCTAAAATATACCCTATCTCCCACTTCATAGCTTTGATTCATATGGTGAGTGTCAACATAACTCTTATATCAATATTGTGCTTCTTTAAGCCTCCCCTTAATCATGGTTATATGTTACTCCATCTCTCGTACTACTTCTGGTCCTATTAACACTCAATCCTCTAACCAATCGCAACTGACAGGCATTTTGTAAAGCCTCCCATTCAAGAACTCAAATGGTTCCATCTTTATGGAACTCTGATAACTATTGTTGTAAGCTAATTCCACTAGTTGTAAATTATTCCCAATGTTTTTTTTGGTCCATCACATACATTCGTAGCATGTCCTCAAGGATTTGATTAGTCCTCTATGTTTGACCATATGTCTTAGGGTGATAAGAAGTGTTTAATTTCAACTAGGTTCCGGAGTCTTCTTGGAAACTGGTCCAAAAATTTCCTGTAAACACTACACCCTATTTGATATGATCTTCCTTGGCACTCTGTGTAATATCACAATCTCATCAATAAAAACTTTGGCTATCTCTAGTGCCTTATATGTAGTCTTAAATGGTATAAAATGGGTGCTCTTGGTCAGTGTGTCCACCACTAAAAATATGGCATCATGACTTCTTGTGCTTATTGGTAGTCACATGATGATGACTCGGGTATCTCATGGGGTTGCAGTAACCCTATTAGATGTCTATTTTCAAATTTTACTTTCTAACACTCCAAACATATTGCCACAAAGTTTACAATGGCCTTCTTATCATCAGGACAGAGGATGGCTCCCTAGGGCATAAGGTTTTCAAGAAGTCAACCCACACATAAAATTACCTCCATGCCGATTCCCACCATCACCCAGCCCAAAAATTTGGTGTTCTAAACACTCTTGCTATGAGGGCCCTTCGAATTTCTGATGTTGAGCATCTGAATGAAGAAAAGAAGCATTTGGTCTCAACTTTTAAGAGTATAGGCTACAAAGAAAATGAGATTAAAAGAGCCATAGAGAAAGCCGAGAGGATGTTATCTCATGAACCTAAGTTTCAGGACCAACCTCAATGTGGTAGGGTATTTCTGCCTTATATGCATGGAGTTACAGATAAGATTGCAAATCCTGAGGAAGAAAAACATAAACACGCAATTCTCAACACCTAGAACCATTAGGCAAGGTATGAGATCTGTCAACGATAGTATTGATAGACAACAACTTAAGGGAGTCTATAAAATAGATTGCTCATGTGGTAAAAGCTACATTGGTGAAACAGGTCGCTCCGTGCAGACCACACTCAAGGAACATGGTGCTGATATTAAGAATTAAAGGTCTCGTACTTCTGCCCTGGTAGAGCACTCCTCAAAAATTAAACACCATGTCTTCTTAGAAAGCGCCTCAATTATCGCTAGGGAAGAACAACATCGTAGGCAAAAGATTAAAGAAGCTCTTGAGATTATCAAACACCCACATAATCTCAATAGAGACAATGGTATGGAGATAAGTGGAAACTGGCTTCCCCTAATCAGAGAAATTAAGGTCACCAATACTTCTCAGGTCTAGCATTATGTGGTAAAATTACCTCTCGCCCCGCCCCTCTTTCAAAACTTAGTAAGTTAGTAACCCTGCTATATTAATCTAAGTATAATAATAATAATAATTAGCACATAATTAATCATTTACAATAGTTAATATGATAATAGCTATTACTAATATCATTAACTATTACTATAAATCATGATTATTAAAAATTAATTAAAATCTATTAATTAGTTAAACTTATTATAAAATTGAACATTTACTATTTTAATTATTAATATTAATTATTAGGTCTTGATATTAATTATCAATTATTATTACTAATAATTATTAAGTATTAACTATTTTATTGATTCTTAATATTATAATATCAATTTTAATATAATAATTATTATTATCAATACCAATTCATTTTAAATAGTTTTGAATAATTTTAATATTAATACATTACACTAATAATTCCTAATAATACTATTCATAAAATACCAAAATTAACTAATAGTATTTCT
>APFE030075292.1:197049-227540 GCA_000404065.3 Pinus taeda
AACATAATAATAATTTATATTAATAAATCAATTAATTAGCTCATCATTAATTAATCAAAATTATTTTTCAAAAAAGAAAGAGCCGGCATTCCTCTCAATTACTCTCTTGTATTATTAATCAAAAATTATTATTCAAAAAAAAGAGTTGACATTCATCTCAATTTACCCTCCTCATTATTATTTAATCTTCCATTAAGCTCTTCTTCTATCAAGCATTCAAGTTGTCCTGATGATGGATCTCGATCGGGATTTTAAACATTGGCAGAAAATGGTTCTTACTGTGGATTCTCTGGTAACAAAGTCAAATGTCCTTCTTCATTCCCTTCCATGAAAAGAGTGGTTTTAGGTCCACACCCATCTTCTTAACACCGGGTTGTGCCATGTATACTACTCGATGTGCTTATCTCAAGATTAATTGGTGTATATCCTCTTTCAAAGGAATACGAATCCTCCCATGCAAACATAGTTGTCCATCACCATCCAGGGACTATCCTTCATATTTTGGGACCATCATTTCATCCTTTCTCAAACTCTTATTAACCTCCTTATGCCATGTTTCCTCAATTTGTAGATTGAGCAACTTCTCCCTCAGGTTTTTCTTTAAGGGAATCACCGAAAATATTTTAGGTCACCCACATAAATCATCTACCACCCTATTTATTGTTACCTTTATGTAAGTAATATCAAAATCATATTCACTTGTAACCACCTTCGTTGTCTGGCATTTAAATGGTATTTGGGTGAATACGTGTTGTAGCCCACAATAATCAATCTGTAATTCAAACTTCCTTCCTAGAAGGTAGCATCTTCAAATCTTTATGTTAAATTGTAGCAAGAAAAGGCTTCATTTGAAATGTGCCTTATTCAAATGGAGAAATTTGATTTTCCACATGAGCAGGATGAATTGGATTGCAGTTAGTTGTAGTGACATGGCTTTGTCTCCTAGTTAAATCAGTAAATTTTAGTTTGTAGGCTAGAAGTACAATTGTGCATGGGTTGATTACTAAAATCTAATAGTTTAGTGGAGTTATTAGTAATTAAACTCAGTTATCTCAGCTCTAGTCTAGAATAGAGTTAGTAGGAGTTCATTTGAGCAATTATAACAGTTGTTAACTCATGTATCTCTTAGTTAACTGGTCAATTTACTAAAAATAGCCCTAGTCATGAATGGAATTAGAATTTACTTTTTGAGGTGGATGAAAAAGAACATTGTAATTGTCAATTATATACTAGTTTAGTATACAAGTTTCTCATTCGAGCAGGTGATCGTTTCCTTCAATATTTGCACAAGGAAATAGGGAACTGTCTTATTTTTTACGGGCTAATTTCCTTAAGGATTGTGCAAGGAAATAGGAGGAAAGCATAAGCCTATTTTGGCTAAGTGTTGATCATAGTAGGCCAAGGAGCAAGAGATCATAATTGTACTGCAGGGTGTGATTCATGTGTGAAGCAGGCATTGTAATTGATCCATATTCTCATATGAATTAATGCAAAGAAGAGGCGAGGTTTTCCAATTGGGTTCCCTAGAAAATCATTTTGTTCCTTTTGCTTTGATGGTTGCATGTTATTACATGTGTTTCTATTCTGTGTTTTCCTTCCATGGAATTTACTAGAAGAATTTTATGTCTATTTATTTAAGTTCGAATTCATTCGTAGCTGCAAATTTGTTACCATTTCCACACTTTCGAGTGTAAACAATAGCTTTCATTTCTAGATCATGTGTTGCATAATTCACTTCATTGTTTCTAACTTTTTTTCTGTATACGTTATTACTCTCCCTTCTTGCAATAATATGTAGCCCAATCATTCCTTGGAGGCATCTGTGAAAATCAAAATTTCTTGCTCCATATCTGGTATATTCAAAATTAGCACCGTTTTTAGTAATATTTTCAACCTTTGGAATGTATCTTCATATTTTTTCAATCCAAATTAACTTATTGTTCCTTCTTTGGAGTTCAATGATGGGGTTTTCTATCTTTCAAAACCCTTCGACAAATTTGTGATAATATCTAGTCATGCCCATGAAACTACATATTTCATGAACATTGGATGGTTCTGATCATTCGATGATGGCCTTAGTGTTTGTCAAGTCTATTGCAATACCACCCATAGAGATAATATGCCCAAGATAGTGGATATTATATTGGTAAAAGGAACACTTTGACAACTTCACATACAATTATTTATCTCTGCTACATTGTAAACCTAACCTCAAGTGTTCATCATGCTCCTATGGAATATTTGGGTAGATTAAAATATAGTCAATAAATACTTGTACAAACTTTTCTAGGTATTCCCAGAATATTCCATTCATAAAACTCATGAAAACACCTAGGTAATTTCTCAAACAAAAGGGTAGTACCACATACTCATAATGCCCAAATCTTGTCTTAAAGGTTGTCTTTGGGATATCTTCCTCCTTGATTCTCAACTGACGATATATTGATCTCAAATATATCTTTGAAAAAATGGTAGCTCCCCTCATTTGGTCAATCAAGTCATCTATCCTCAATAGAGGATATTTATTTTTGATTGTCACCTTGTTCAATTGGTCATAGTCAATGCGCAATAGCCAAGGCCCATCCTTCTTCTTAACAAATAATACAGGGGCTCCCCACGAGGATATGTTGGATCATATGAAACCCAAGTCCAATAATTCCTTTAATTGGATTTGTAAATCCTTTAATTTTGGAGTTAACATGTGATATGGTGCCTTTGAAATAGGTTATTTGCATGGTTTAAGGTCAATGGTGAAGTCAATTTCCCCTTTTTAGGGTATCCTATGTATTTCTTTTGGAAATACATCCTTAAATTTAGCAAGAATCAGATGCTTATCCAAATTTTTAGATTTTCCTTTATCATTTAGAGCTACCACAATGAACATTTGACATCCTCTGCATCTATACTTAATCGGTTTCATTAAGGAGATGAACCTTAGGGACACCCCTCTATTCTTTCCTCTCAAGGACTTCCTTTTCTCGTCGTCATATGTGAAATGTAATATATTTTCCTTGCAATCTAGAATTGCCTCATGTCATTCTAACCAATCCATTCCTATGACTACATCATATGATCCTAAAATTGTAGAATACAAGGATACCATGGTTTTACATACTCCCAAATCTACTTCACAATCCCTTACCATTCTCCCTACATTTCCTTTCATATCAAATGCCATTTCTACATGCCTAAAATCATGTTTTGTAATGGCTACATGTTTAATTTTTTATAATGAATTCAAAGAAATAAAAGAATTAGTAGCTCCTGCATCTATTAAAATGACAAATTGCATACCATCAATATTACCTGACATCTCCAACGTAGTGGATTGGTGTTCATTCTGGTGCTTGTTTACTGTCACATGAATGCGCTGAGCCTTTCCCATATCTCAAATTGTGGTTGAGGTTCAGGTTGAATTGGTATTACCTGTCTCTTGAGGGAAATATCTCTCATAGTGTGGGCCTCCAAAAGTCTAACACCCCCTCTTAGGACCTTGACTCCTACTACTCACTAAACTATAAGTTGGTCTAGGACCCTACTCGTAAGAGCCAGATTGTTTTGATCGGTATTGTGCTAATGTGGCACGGTGTTTCTCCGTAGGACAGTGTTGTGGTAGCTGACAAGTCTATTGAGATACCATGCCTGAATATTGATTTGGATGCCTATAGGGTGTTCTTTGGTTTTCTGTTGATTGGTTTTGATGATTGAGCATTGGTCCCCTCTGAATTTTTCAGTGACTCACAATGTTTCCATTTGACACTCCTGACCCTACAGGTTTATGCAGCTTGCTTGGTCCTCTATTGAAGATCTCCTCCTCTGCAATAATTGTTCATTGAATTGTCTCATGCAAGTTGTGAGGCATCAAGATATTAACCTTAGCTCGAATGTTAAAATTTTAGTCCATGCACAAATTCGTTCACTCTAATCATTTTTGTGCTTAAGTGAGATGCATAACGAAGTAGCTCTATGGAATGAGCCTCATACTCAAGCATTGAGCAAATTCCTTGCTTCAGTGCATTAAATTCATTTAGTTGTCTTCATATGGACTCTCCTGAAAGGTAGTGTTCTTTAAAATTTTATTCAAATAATTCCCAAGTTAATTCATTTTTCGTTTGACTAAAATACTTCCGTCTTGGCCATTAGGTTTGAGGTGTAGTCCCTCAAGGTAAAGAACATAGCCATATTTTCTATCTATGCCTCTATGGTGTGACCATCTATGGACCCCCAAAATTCTAGAAATTTTACCTTTTCCAATTCTTGATGCACATCATTCTTAGTGGGGTTTTGGGGTGCTTCATTCTCCATGACAGGTCTTTTATGCTCCCCTTCTAGATGGTTTATTAATTCCTTCGACATGTGATGGAATGATCTCATTAAGTTTAACACTTCTTCGGTGGGTATTTATTCTTGTACTGTGATATATTCCATATCATTAAGCAGGGTGGTCAGAGTTGCTTGTTGTGGTGGCACCATGTTTTCCCCTCTAGTATCCCTACTCCTTGGAACACCTCTTCTAGACATGGCACCTATTTTAAATCAACATCAAGATGCCTTAGTTTTGTAATAGAAGTATCTATTTTAATAACTCTGTTATGAACTAGATGACTCATTGTTTTATTCCATGGATATCTAAGAAAATGAAATAAGTGATTGCCAATATTGATGTCCTCAAACAATAGTTTAAATTATGCACAAAATGCATTTAACTATTGAAATTAAGTATTAAAAATAAATAATTAAAACAAATTACTCATATTTACATATAATCAAACCAATCATGAGACTCACTCTATTTCAACCCTGGAAAAAATTAAATTTATTTTACAGTAAACTTATTTTACCCCATCTCTTAACCCCAACTTTTCAATTCAAAATATTATATTTAAGTTAAAGTTAATAAGTGATTATTAATATTGATGCCTTCAAACCATAATAGTTTAAATTATGCAAGCAAAATGCATTTAACCAGTTAAAAATAAAAATAATTAAAAAAAAAATAAATAGAACTGTCCACTTTCTATGTCAAGACCCTTAAAAAAAATTGAATAAACCTATTTTACCCCTGTTGTCTTAATCCCAACATTCAATTCAAAGTATTAGATTTAAATAATACTTTGAATTGTAAAAATTTCGTTATATTACCTATTACACCGTAAAATAAATGAAAACCACATAACAATATATATTTCCATTACCTATTAATTAATTACCATATTAATTATCTAACTTCAATTAATATCCAAAGTGACTAGAAAACTTTTATATATAATATATTTACTGATTCAACGAATTGTTAGGCCTATGCTAAGATCCATGGGGCAACTTCTACTAGCCCCTAATGCTTATGAGGGTATTGTAAATTTGGTTTTCAAAAAGTTTATATTTGTTCGAAGCCAGCATAGCGCATGGCATCAACCACCATTGCTTTGACTGCTAATAGAATTCATTTATGAACGACCATGTAAAAGAGTTATTCATCGAAATCATACTATTTTCAAGGTACAAAGACAAGAAGTCAAGGTACACTAATAAAATATAAAACTGTAGCATAAAAAAAAGTAGACAAATCATTTTTCCGAAATAAAAAATACATTTAATAAAAATGCATAGAATTAAAACATAATTTTCACTAATTTTTATATTTTTCAATAGCATTGTAATATAAATTTCACCTAATTTAAAAAATATAATAAAGTAATCTCTAAATTTATGGAATGTATATAATAATTTTTTGAAAATTAAGCTATCATTTATTATTGTCTGTATTCAAGCTTTTGTGATCTGCACAGTTTTTAGGTAGAAATTTATGTATTCAAGTTTTTGTGATCTACACAGTTTTTAGGTAGAAATCATATAAAAAAAGTTTTTAGTCAAAGTTTTTGAACCACACTTATTGGTTTGAAACCACACTTAGACTTGTTAATTAGAAACTACACTGCTGGTTGAAACACCTTGACTAAAATTTTTTCTTATATAATTTTTACTCTGCTTAACTTATTAATTTACTATAACTAAAATAATCACAATACACAATATAAACTTGTTAGATTCTAGAGGGTTATGCTAAATTTTCTGCCATGATTTACTGGGTTCTAATTAATTTTCGGCCATGAGATCTCCGTACTACTCTTGAGTCTTATTGCGGTTCTGGGTGCCATTAATGAGGACGACGACCAAGGATCAACAAAATATAATCTTTGTCATCCATTCGCTTCTGGTTTTTAGAATTTGAAATAAAAAGTAAAAGATATTTCTATGCTTCCGTCAAGGCTGCCATTGGACTGGTTTCGTGGGTTGTATGTGTGTATTCCAAACTACATGGTTTTCAAAATTGTTAAATTTCATGGAGGCCCAACATCCAGGATGCTTATTTTACATTATTATCACATAATATTATAATTACTGGATAATACAAGGCTTCAATGGCCATAATATTGTGCTTATCTATTGCTTCCGTAATTTTGCTTCCATGGCCATAATATTGTGCTTATCTATGGCTTCTGTAATTTTCTGTGATAGAATGCATTTTACTCTTTTAATTTTGTTCTGTATTTACACATTTATTACAACTGGGTATATTACACAACATAGCATGGTAGGAAATGGAATATTTTCCAGCAAAGTGGAACTAAAAATAGAAATTCATTTGCTAAATTTTAATTTTAATTTTTTGTTTTGGGGATTTAGTGGAATAGAAAATACACTTTAAATTAATTTGTATTAAAAAATAATTTATTTTATGTTACCAATGTCTACATGTGGGCCAAGACAGAGTTAAGAGAAAGTAATCTTTATTTTGTGTGTAATCTATCCTAAATGGGCACTGGATTTAGAGAAAATATCTATTATTAGAATTAGAAAATGACAAATTGCTGTGATATGGAACTTGAATGGGAGAATTGGCAAAATGTTCAGTTTTTAAGTTGAATTGTATATTTGATTTCTTTATGGTTGAATTTGAGACTGAAATTTATTATAAAAGTGTCTCTAGTTCTTAAGTTTGTAAGTTTTTACGGGTGAATTCGAAATAGATTTTTTTTTTTAATTATTTTTAATAAAAAAAATTATGATGATAATGTTTTAAAAATCTATTTTATTAAATCATTATTAGTAAAAAGTATTTTTAAATCATTTTGGAAAGATTTTTATACATTAATATATTTAATCTTTTATTTCATGAGAAAAATTACTGAATAAAAGAATCAATTTATGTAAAGAAGAATAGAGAAAGAGGAGATAAAAAGGAGATATGGAAAGAAAGATTATAAGTATATCATGATGAATTATTAGTAAGATCATTTTTTAAAGAGGCTTTAAATATTTTTCTTGTTTGAGAATTTGGGATAAGAATATATTAAAGATATCATTGAAAAGTTTGTGAGACTAATTATGATAAATTGAGATTTTTTTAGTTAATGTCTATTTATTTTTTGTTTTAAGAATTACCAATGGTAATTTCTAAAATTTATTAATGTGAGAAGATTAGAGAGGTTAATTTATTTTTCCATCTCATTTTAAGAATGAGTGATAAAAAATGCCTTCAATTTATTAAGTTAGTATGATATGAAGCAAAGGATTGTCTGCACACCATGATGAATGGGGGAAGGCATTTTGTTTTAGCTTGGTAATTAGTTTATTTCTCCTTATTTGATAAATTAGTGACAAGAGTATCCTCAATATATTAATTTAGGGAGATATATAGGAGGACAATGATAAATTGGTAAAATCATTGCTTTGGAGATATATACGAGAACAATGAAAAATTGGTAAAATCATTGTTTTTTATTATGAGCTTCCCCTCTCATTCATTTGAGAAAGTCGGGATAAGAGTACCCTAAATGTATGAAAAGTGTATCAAGAATTTATTAATATGGGAATGTTTTGAAATTTAAAATCTCTCCCATTTTTGCTTGAGAAAGTAGTATAAAGAGTACCCTAAATATGCCAATGTAGGAAGATATGGAGGTAAGTGTCTTATGGGTTCATGATGAATTGGTAAAGGCATTGCTTTTGTTTTGAAGGTTCAAATATTTCTCCCTCTTGTTTGAGAAATCAATGATAAAGAGTTATCTAAGGTTATCAATGTGGATTGATATGTAGCAAAAGGTCTTAGGATGTACATAACACCACCTTTAAAAAACTAGGTAGGAGTGAACAATTAGTCACTTTATTGATGTGAATAGTGGTTGTTTTAATCCAATCAAAATCGATGGAAATCTACGTAGATTTGTGTTTATAGGAATTATATTACTATAACCCTCTTTAGATAACTAATGGAGTATAGATTATATGATATTTGGATTCTAAGGCAACACAACATAAACCTCTTGAGATAGACTCTAGATTCGACCATCCAGGAGGAAATAGTAAAATTGAGAGTGAAGGAGCTTAAGTTTAAAAGGTATTTTGAAATCTACCCCATGTTACATATAAGAAGGTCTTGATGATATTATAGACACATCTAAGAATTCCTTTTTGGGTGAGATAAGGAATAGAAATTGAATTCCAAGGAATCTACCCATATCAATATCCCATTATAAAAGAGTAGAAACCATTGCATACCAACCCAATTTACACCCTTGTCCACTAATATTTTGAATCAAGGCACCTTTTTGCACCTTACTTCCATGCTATATTAAGGATTGGAGGGATAAATAAGGGTATCTGGTATGATATCAATGAGAATCATCCATGACTACATTTGTTTATAACATATCACAATATTGAGTATTATTTAAATTAAAATAAAATAATATTGATAAGAACTTTGTTGATATGGTTGTAACATGCATTATTTATCTCAAATATGAAACCCAAACTTCACATCCATAAAAACATGGAAAAGTAACTAGTTTGTGAAAGAGAAAAATCGTAACTGAAATATCATAATAAGTTAATCAAGTTGTGAAATATTATGGCATCCAATATATTCAAAAAATAAGCATCCACAATTAAGATGAATTATAGAATATCATGGGTATTAGTGTTACCATCTTGTTTGTCATTAGAAATGGTACTTCTTTTTTCTTTCCTTTTTTTTGTGTGTATCTTTGATTATCTTGTCTGTGCTCAGCCCCTCCCTTGAGTGGCAATCCCTGAGGTTCTTGAAACACTTCATGGTAGGTTTCAACCAATTCTTGTAATTGTTAGTTCTAAGTGCCACTACATCCTTCCAATAATTCCTTTATCTCTAGATCATTTCCTTCTCCTTTTTGCTTTCCTTCTCATAAAAGATAATGAGACAAACATTTTCATGATACCCATGATTATTCTAGCTTCATGATCAATGACTAAAGAGAGTTTGTCTTCATCCTTGTGTGCATTTATTGCATATTCCTTTCCATCCTTGACTAGCCTATACTTATTTTCTCTCCTCTTGAATATGAAAACAAATGTTGGAAGTCATCCTTAGGATTATGATTCATTCTTGACCTTTCAAAAGGTTATTTTGTACCAAGTTGGTCGCTACTAGAGAATTATCCTCGATTGAGAAGATTATGAAGAGCTTTGAATCATGTTGGACCATTATGGAACAAGTTGTATTAGTATTATTTTATATTATTCATAGAGAAAATATGTTAAGTTAACCTTAAATAAGTAAAATAGTCATAGTTGTTAAGTCAACAATGTGGTTTTGGGAACATGGCTTTGGTGATATATGTACTTGAACCTTTGGATTACATATAATGAATCCTTTAAAAAGCTTGAGTATACTTCATTGTGATGTGCCAAGAAGTGAGTAGTGAAGGGTCACTTAGTCGGCTTGACTAGGTTTGGTTAAGAGAATAGTAGATATATTGCTGAGTTTTTCTTGTAAGGGTTTTACAAGATAAATCACATGTGATTTATGTGTGCATGTTGCTATCATTTGTTATTATTATCTTTCTCTTATATTTTTATTTCTTACATTATGTATCAGAGCACTATTTTGGCTTTAGGGGGAAACCTTTATTGTGAAGGTTTTGACTTGTCTTAGGCCTATGACAAGGTGTTGATAGGAATATTGCAACGATAAAGGGCATATTTTGGAAATCTCACGTGAGAGTGGTAATTTGTGGTATTTATTTCATGCATTACATCTAATGAAACCTTTAAAGGATTGAGGATCCTCCATTGTAATGTGCTGCAAAGTGAGTGGTAAAGGCTCATTTTGCATTAGAGAAATTTTGAGGTATAAAATGGGCCTCCAAAGAAATATTATAAAATAATGGTGGAAATAATAAAATAAGATTAGATTACTTCATCAAGTTTTGGAGGGAAAAGGAAACAAACTACTTTTTTCAATTTGTATTTTCAACTTATCTCCCTACAATTTTACTCAAATTTTTAGCAGGAGCACTCGTTGGATGCAAAATTTAATTTTGTATCCAAGGAGTACCCATATTGCATACTTTTGATGGACCATACTATATGAAAAATGTGAAATACATGAAAAAAACATGATTGCAATAACATTTCTCATTTATTTCACATTTCGCATGAAGTAGGGTCCATCAAAAGTATGCAACATGGGTACTCCTTGGATGAAAAATTAAATTTTTCATCCAATGAGTGCTCCTACTCAAAATTTGAGTAAAAGCATATAGCGATAAGTTGAAAATACGAGTTGAAAAAGTAGTTTTTTTTCTTTTGCTTTTTACTCTAAAAATAGTGAATCATCCCCCATGGTTGACATCATCATATTGGATCTTATTAGTTCTTATAAAGGTGAGTTTTTTTGTACATTTTTGTTTTGAGACTCAATTTTTGGCCTCACAATTTCTCTAATACCAAGTTTAGTCAAAGGAATAATAGATCTATTATTTCGTTTTCCTGTAAATGTTTTCTAAGATAAATTATGTATAATTTGATGTGTAAATTAGTAGACCTTTGTCTATGGGATAAAAAAAAACTCCTATTTGGTATTCTCATGCACACTTGTTATATTATATGAATGTGAAGTTTGGGGATGAAGTATCTATAAATAATATTTAAGGATAGATCAAATCCAAAAGAAGTTTACATATTATAATATTAATATTAGAAGTTTACACCATATCCAATCCTCCTCATAGAAGAAACCCTCACTCCAATTGAGTGCATGGCCTATTATGCTTGACCTAATTATTTGAGGTTGATGATGCATTGCCTCTATGAAGATTCAATGCCAAATTTCTAACCATGTTATCAACTTCCAATAGACCAATCATTTGATTCTATTGAACCAATAGATTCATAATGTCAACATGCTACTTGATATAATAGTTCTCTAATTCATTTATCCTAGCGGTGGCTCACAAAAGAGTCTTCCTATTAAAATGAATTAGATCTTTGCAACTTCTCAAAATTCTTTTGGATTCATTAATATCCATTTTATCCATGTTGGAATGATTTTCTATCCAATAGAGATGATCTCAATCCCTAATGAGGAAAAAAAAATTATTCTAACTTTTAAAGGGAAACCTTTTTGGGATCTATAGAGTTGGGAAGAACGTGAAATAGGGTTATGAACTACAAACTTATATACTTCTATGAAATTTCATTAAAATATTTATCCTAAGGATACAAAATACAAATAAACACTTAAGAAGATAAAAAATAAAGGATGGGAGAAACATAAGGGCTCAAATTTATATATATACCACAAATGAAAATATCTTAGAGAAGTGAAGGAGCCATTATAATATGACCAAACTCCACCTAAACTTTATCAAACCAATCAAGTGATGTGCCTACCCCAAAAAACAAATATTCTAGGTTTTCTTTAAGGAAATGGAGAGTGAAGAATGATAAAATTGAGAAATGCATTAAATAAGTTGGTGTTGATTCCCAAGAAGATAGAAAATTCCCCTTATACCAAATCTTTAGAGATGTAATTGAGCCCTGAACTTGCATATACAATGTTGATGGGATGTCAAAATAAAATTAACAGGGATACCAAGGTTTTTATACCGACCAGAAAAAACATGTTTTGTTGTCCAATTCTAGAACACCAATACATTCCATTATCCTATTAATGAAACACATAATATAATGGGATCCTTCATAGCCACAACCAAAATTAATGAACATGTGCTTAAGTTACTACAAAGGATCCTTCGATCTCTAAAACTAATGCAAATCGAATCATGAAATATATGTTCACTCATGAGAGGATAAATCTAATGTGAAACCATCAATTCAGACTTAGATTGATGGGGTATATATGTAGTGCTACTCCCATTTTTCAATAATATTCAAATCTCAAGTTGTGAAGCTATGTTAGCTCACTTGTCTCCCACATTGCTAAGGTGTCTTTTGACATTGAAATAGGAGGAATGTGGAAAGAAATTGGAATCATTTTTAATCCTAATGATAATGTTTTTCAAGTTCTCATCCTCCACCATCATAAAATATTCATGGGTTTCAAGACATCCATGGAATATCCAACAATTTTAAACAATTAACCCTTTCCTCCTTTGCAATCAGTATCCCTTACATGGTGGGTAATGTCTTTCCTAGTTATAGTAATTTTTCATAATTTTGATGCAAAAGTGGAACTATTTTTCTCCCAAGATCAAGAATTACTCCACTCATTATTTCCACCCCCACATCTCTAAAGAAAATTTAAGATGTATATAGTTAATAATTTAAAGGTAGCATTGCATATTTTATTAGTTTATGGTAATGAAATTTGTAAAATTATTATATTTTTAAAATTATATATATAATATTATATACTTAATATTTTTAAAATATGTATTACATTTTTTATTAATTTTTTTAATGAAAATCATAAAGTTTATAGCCCTTTAATCTATAGAAAATCAAGTATGGGGTGTTAGGGATGCATGGAAAGATAGTAGATAGCTAGAAAGGGAAGTAGGTGCATGTACATGGGAAAGAGAGGAGATGGTAGAAGGATACTAACCATCTTATTTTAATCCCAACACATCATGCCTATCCAGCACTTGATTCCACACTATTATTATTCCAAGAATTCAAGAATCACACATTAAATTACGCAATTATGGAAGTAATAAGGCTCAAATATTGGTATATTATGGATTAAGAAGGTAGAATGGAGCTTAGAAGTTATAATGGAAATTTGGTAAACATTAATTATTTAAATGGATGCTAATAGTTACAACCAACTACAAAGGTAGGCCAAAGAGGGGAGGGATTGTAGTTTCCATTGATATTATAATGTTTCATCTAACTTTATACTTTCTATCTGCAAAAATTGAAGGAATTGTTTTGCAAGGCTCATTTTAAGGTTGGGTCCTAGTTTGTTGATTTAGGATTAAATTCCAAGGATGATTTTAGGCATATAATGACACCTTTTGTAATTAAAAATTTTCAATAATAAATCTCAACCCCTCAATTGTTCTACATACCAAAATAATTCAACACTAAGGGAATCACGTAAATCACTTATGAACCCTACAAGTTGATATATCCTATTGATCCTCATGGAACTAAGTGAATGCTTCATTAATCCTCATTACTCACACATGGAGCTAGTATTGTGTTGAATTTCAAGGATATTCTAAAGGATCCAAAACCATAATATTGGCTAAGGATTGAGGCATGCAAAAACCCCAATCCTAATGATAGATGGTTATGAGACTATGTTAAATATTTCACCTACTAAAATCATACATTACACCTATTAAAATGAATAAAGACTTTTGAAAATAATCTTCTTTGATTATTTGAATAAAGTCATCTATATGCTAAGTTTAGGATGCTAAACGAGGTGATATAGATCCAAGTATAGATATGATGCATTAAGAATATCCAATAACAAATCTTCTTTTCAATCTTCTCACTGTGATATAACTCAATCAATAAAAAATTTGACTTCAATACCTCTTCCAAACCCTGATGATAAAATAATTTCATATACAAGAACACAAGATTACATGAACCTTTCTACAATGATACATCAATCAATACTTAATCACATTTCAAAGAAATCAACAAATCTCAACACACTGTAGACTCCTAAGCACTAGACATATGGAATATTTATCTCATGAATCCAATAATAGCACTTTGATTGATCTTTTCTTTTAAGTCTTCTTCAAATGTTGGAGATTTCCCCTTCAAGATTATGAGAGTTCCTATCATAACTATTTGATTACCTTATAAGATCATAAGGAGGATACAATTGTTTTGAAACCATTGATATTGAAGAAAAAATAGCTTTGTCTATTATTTAGGAACAAGAATCATCATACAATCCCATTGAAAATCAAGGATATAAAGATATACCTTCTTCATTCTTCTTGACATAAGCCATTAACTATCGATGCCAAGATTTCTTAATATCCTTCCCTTCAGCTTTAAGTCAATAAAATGAGTGTTTTGTGTGTTGTATACCTTTAGAGACCTACTTACAACTTGCATCTTGTCTCTTGTAGCTTCCATCAACACTATCTTGTGCTCTAGTAGCTAATTGCTTTCTTAGTTTTTGTTCATTTGATCTAGGAGATGCTTTCTCACTCCCACATTGTACTTTTCTCTAAATCAAAATTGTGGTCCCATTAACCTATTTTGGTCATTTTTTGGACATTAATATCCTCATCTTATATTATCTTCCTTTGTTGATCTTTAAATCATATCTTTGGCCTTCATCATTCCTGTTAGCATGCTCACTATAGTCCCTATGGATTCTTCCTAAAAATCTTCTTCACATATATTGATTTAGTTTATTTACCCTTCCCTATAGTGCATGTACATTGTACAACACATTTTAAAAATTTTCCTTGTTTATACCTCATCTCCTCCATAAATCTATCACATTATGTCCTCCCATACTTCCTTTAGTTTTACCCATCTCCCTATCTCAAACTGCATTTGATATGAATGGATAACATAACAAATAAAATGGATAAATACTTGTTGTAGCGGCTACAACCACCCTCCAAAATTTTTCCTTAGCTTCATTTTGGAGCCTCCCTTCCAACCTTCACAGCAGCATGTCTTGCTTCTTCATGTACACAGGCTTCAATGTTTTTCTTCCACAAAGGCAGTTTGTTGATCATAGATCGATGCATTAACCTCATAGGCTGATGACCCAGACTTGGTCCAACTATAAGCTAAGCACCTCCCCTAATAAATTATGCAATTCTGGAGGGAAGCCAACCTTCCCTCCAGAAATTGTGCACTCCTGACTGGCAACCTGCTGGGTTCCAGAATTGTGCAAACTTGGCAGTCAACACTTACAATGAAAATTGTGCAATTTTCCCAACAGGGTTGCTCAGCCCAGAATTTGCACAAATCTAGACAATAGTCAGCTGCCCTGCCCAAAAATTGCATGAATCTCCTAAGTAGCCAACCTAGCTCCCAGTAAAAAATGCACATTTTCTCCCAGTAGTCGAGCAATCTCTTGCATGTGCAGCTGAGTTGGTTGGTTCCCTCTAGGACCGAGAAAAACTAACTTGCATGCATGGGTTTCCTCTCCCAAGGTAGCATGCAAATCTTCCCTTGTTTCAGGGATATATTTTAGTAGTTGGAGGTTACATGCAAGGATCATTTCAGAAACCTCCCATCAAGTGTCGATTTCCCTAGATTTGTGGCATGCACATCACAACCTCGATGTTATAAAAACTCATCGACCAGATGCCACAAAGCTCATTCCTCACATCAAAGTTGTAGCTCTAACATCCCACATCACATCTACGAGTTGTCGGCACAGTTAACTTAGTTGTATTGGGGTAGTCCTGCTTTCATGAATTGTGTTGCATTTCTAGTGCTTTTTGTATTTCACTTCATATGAACGATGTCTACTTGATTTCAGTGAGTGATTTCTATCGTTTTGATACATTCTCGCTTGTACTAGCACAATTTCAATTCTCGTCAACATCTCACTGTTGTCGCATGCATGAAATTGTTTTTAACGAATGGTCGTTTATTCAGCGAATTACCTCACCCAGATGCATGTTGTTTTATTTTTTGAAGATGTCACTCACCATTTGCATGCATGATCATTCACTTATGCTTACACTCGATATCACCATGCATTCATATTCACATTTGCGTTCAGTTTCCCGTCGACGAGTCTGGGCAACCTCAGCCTTCATTAAGACAACATTGTGCAATCTAGGGAAGGAAGGCTCTGTCTTCCTCTTTAGAAATGCACATTTCTACCCATCCACTATCCTCCAGGACTGTTTTGCACATTTCTAAGGGACAGTGATTGCTAGCCGATAAAATTACGTAATGCATTCACTAAGCCTGCAACCAATACCATATAATATTATGCATTGTACAAAACTAGTAGTTAGGAGCTAGAATGGACTATGCATTGCATAGTTCTAGTAGTCAGTCAGCCTCCCAGTGGCCTAAACTATGCCTTGCATAGTCTTGGCACTCAGTCTCCCAACCTCCCGATTGAAATTGCGTGACCTTCATGATCAATCACACAAGTATGTGGCAAATCGGTTCTCAAATTCATTTTGGTTTTCGACTTACAAATTGCTTGCCATTAGTGTTTCCATGTCTCCAAGTATCACAGGTGTTCATCTGCCTCTCAGCGACACAAGTACAATGGTTTGTAGGAGAGCAGAGTCAAAGACACTATTCAGAGCACACTTGGGGATGCAGTCAATCAAGTGTCTATGAGCTTGTCTACTCATGAAGACATCAAGTTATTCATAGGCAAGGACATCAAGACATGACAACATCAGCATCATAGTGAGAAACATCATGAACATTAGCTGAAGGCAACATAGCAAATGCAACGAATGCGAGAGGAAGGTTGTTGCCGACATAGAGGTAGAACAAGGTTGCAAGCTCAAACAGATCCACTAATGATGAAAGAAACTTTGGAGACTCATGCTATGAGGTGGCAGCACGACATGGAGATCGCACAAAGACAAAGAGTGGAACAAAGAAGAGTTGCATTTGTTGAAGTAGCAACTCAAGGAAGAACATGAGCTACACAGACAAGCGAATGAGTTGCAGTAAGAACAGGAACAGCAGGGGGTGAAACATGCACTCATGGATGAAACTCTACCCGTACAAGTTATAGATCCATCCCAGCAGCTGGCAAGGAGAAAACATGGTGAGAAGTGTTGTTGATCGCATGCAAGAGATTCAGTAGCATGATTGTCATTGTTCGCGTGCATGTGATCCAACCTATTCAACACAATCACCAAGGCAAAGACAAGAAGAAATTCCAACTAGAGGTGAACATGTAGTTGACAGCTGATGTGCATGACCACTAGTAGACACTAGAAGATCAACACGGACAATATTCATCAATGTGTTGTCGATTCAATTGCACCAAGAAGACCATGCACATGCTAGAAAATGAGTTGGATGAAGGAGCCGCACCAATGCACCCGGATGCAACGGAGGCAAGAGTTCGCTTCAACAATATGTCACCATGGGGTGCGTGCATACCATCATGGACGACCAAGCTTGGCATCAACTCACCACCTTCACCATCACAAGCATGTCAAATATTTGGTCTCACCTCAACGGACCGAGGGTTAGTGATGTCTTACATGGCTTGCTCAATCCATTTTGTCTCACATAAGCACATGTGAATTGTAATGTAATGTCATGTCAATTGGAAGGTCAAGTTTCAATAGTTGGATGTAACAGTCATAGAGTAGATGAAGAATCATGAGGGTAAATGGACTTTCACAAAGGGGAATGTCAAGGGTCACCCCACCCTTTGGTATAAATAGAATCTCATAACTCATTGTAAAGGCTTTTGGTTAGCCAAGCTTCTGTTAAGACTATCTTGGAGAGAGATTGGACAATATTGTAATGAGTCTTGGCTTCTCCACTATACATAGCTAGTACATCTCTTTGGAGGAGCAAGCGAATGTGGTTATAACGTTCCACTATTAGGACTAGTAGTTGGACATGGATGTATTATATGACCGGAACTTACACTTTTTTATTTAATAAGAGCTAACATGTTTCATGCATATGTTGTATTGTATTCCAACTATCTTGTTTGCTCTAACTGGCATATGTATTTGTTTTCTTACACATGCATGTATAGACTATTTTGTATGAGTATGTATGAATCTTTCAGAAATGTGTTTTTGGTTTAGCCATCACTTTGGATTGCCTGCTAACTTGCTTTCCAGCTGGTGATGCATCTTTACTGATGTGTTCCCTTCCAAGCCAAGTCCTATTACAGGTTTCCAAGGGGTGCACTCATCTCAACCCCCATGTGTTAGAACCTCTCATGCACCTTCCTTAACTCACTGCAGTTGTCACACCCTTGCTACCAACAGAGTCATCTTACTTGCCTCTGTCTAAAATCGCGGTCAAGGAATTACCATACAACCCACTACTGGGACTCCTACACGACACAGTCTGAGGTCTAATTGGGACTTCCTACCAAGGAGATCCCCTTACATGTTGGGGGGTCCAACACCGTCAACATTTTGGTGCTAGAAGGAGGGCCAGATTATGAGCGGAGTCCTCACATATGTTTTGAATCTCTACACATCTATCATGACTAACTACCGAGTTGCTCTTCTCGAATGTATGTCTTATGGAAATAATTTCATCATCTCAGAAAAGCTCCCGGATAACTTGTCTTATAAAACATTTGATGGTGGAGGCTACATAGCCTTGGTTAGGCATGCAGTCGACGTTATAGGGCCATGTGAAGGACATGGATTCTTTGAAGAATACATGAGCTGCACATTGTTCGTCTACCCGCTTTGAGGGCACCCCATGCACTGGTGTGCCACACTGCCCGAAACATCTATTCATTCTCTTGCTCATCTAGTCACAGAGATAGATTGTGCTTTTAATCACTTTAATTATAAAGCACTCAACAAATAAATTATGGAATTACGAAAAACACTTGATGAATCCGTTGAAGACTTTTACACGAACTTTTGTAATCTTGCATGTCAATTCCCCGAAGATGATATTGATTGGGAATTTCTTGATGGGAGATTTGAGTATATTCTTCACATATATGAAAATCTACAATTCTTGAAACAACTCGAATCCCGCTCATACTCCGGTGACGGAACTATGCAATCACAAGTAGGCACAGTTGTTGTCACAAGTGACTATTTGCCTTCACCTCATCAAGCAGCTCCACCACCGCAGAGTGAGATGGGAGGTCATGCATACACCTCTATTGAACTATCACATCCTCCCACCCCACCTGCTCTTGATATCTACACAGATTTGGCTTGCAAGCCTGTTGGTTGTCACATGGATTCGTTCCCTCAACCTTCATCCTCACATTCTGTTGATCCTCTAGATTGTATTGTCTTATGTTCTTCCATTCCAGACTCTTCACCTATTGTGAACGAGGATCAAGTTTTCGACAAAGTTGGTGTTATGCAGCCAACCTGTTCCATCATTCACGATGAGTGTGTGTGGGAATCTAAAGAAGAACCAATAGTGAAGGATGACTCCCTTCCATCCACGCCTCATCTGCTTCATCCTGACATCCCTTATGATTATGCCACTATGGATTCCCCCTGTGAAAACTCATTTCTGGATGCTTCTACTGCCGAGAATTCACGGGACACGTCAGATATCAGTCTATCATCACAATGTGGAGAGGACACATCTTCCTCTGGAAATCCATCCAATATGTCACCTATATTTCCAGAAAACTCAGAGAGTGAACATCTTTTCTTCCCATCTACCCCTCTGCCTGATTCATCAAACCATGAGGATGTCGATGAACATCTCGAATTTTCTGATCTTGATTGTTGTGATCTATTCACTTCCTCATCCGATCAATATGTTGATTCAATATTTGTTAATATGTGCAAGACACTACTCTACGATGATCTATCTGTCAACGAAGTTGAAACCCCCAGACTGTCGAGGCACTCCAGCCCGAGCTAATGGTTATGTCAAGTCCTCGCTGTCCTGAGGCTGGTTTCACTTCTAGTAAGGAAATTGTTGAAACACCCAAGGTTCCTCATCACTCTCTGCTTTGCATTGAAGATCAATCAAACACCCAGATTTCGCTTCCTCCATTCAAACTACACGATCCCATCACTCATGCGTTGGAGAAATCTTACAGAGCAAGCACACATTCACAACATAAGTGGTCTACCTTTCTCATGTTTGCTTGCATGTCACTGTTAAGAGAATGCACATACTCAACATTTGCATGTAGAATAGCAAAACACCATGGCAGCTCCATAGAGTGCATGTCATGTGCTTTCACTCATCTCTGTTCGGTGGTCGCTTGTAAACTCAAAGTGTGTTTGTCTTCACTATTACATCTTTCTTATTTGTTGGTTTTCACAGTTGTCTTGTTTGTGAACCATGCCTTCACCAACATGGTTCAACCAATGCGCTGGTGACTACATTAGAATTATCACTTCACGTGAGATAGCCCATGCACCATTACCTTAAGAATAGGAATAGTGTTTGCTTTCAGTCTGTTTGCTTGCATGCTTGTTTGCTTACTTGCTTTGTTGGTTTGTTTGTCTGCTTGTTTGTTTTCTTACTCAATTTTCTTTCGCTTTTCCTTTTGCTTCTTCTTTTCTTTGTTGTTTGTTTTCTTGTTTTGTTTATAGGTTAATTTCACATGAAACCATTTATGGCTCTTGAAGCAAGCTGGGTAAAGTACAATAGGCCGTGTGCTACTATCACTACTTGGTTATCTGTCATCCTACCTATGTATGAAGAACTTGTTACTTTTAGTCCATGATATGTAACCCTTGCACGCTAACTAGTATCACCTACTCTAGTCGGTTGTTTTTGGGTTAATCCTTGTCAGCTCAGTCAAGTAGATTAAGATGAGGGCGAAGACCTTAATAGGTACATCAAAGGTATAATAAACTACTTCTCTACAGGAACAACCTCTTCTGCTCTTAATAAGTCAGGATCCCTCTTCTGCCTCTGAAATGAATAAGTGCTATGCACAATTACAAAGATTAAAAATGAAAAATGAATAAGGAGAAAGAAGAGAAAGGCTTCCTACGCAGAGAGGTGATGCAAGTAACTATGTTAGGGTACTGACTAGGCTCACTAGCAGCAGAGACATGCTTGTGTTCCAGTGTGACTTCGTCGGGTTACTGTCCAGGCCTGCTGGAAGCAAAGCAACACCAGAGCTAAAACTAAGGCTCTGGCGACTATACTGCTTGTGCACCAATATACCCCTCAACACCAATTGGAACAACTGTGTTTCCATGGATTGGAATGTGTGTCAATTGACTAAAATATTGGCAAATGCTACATCTTACAATCAATCTAGTGTGGAAACCAAGAAAAGTTGAGAACTGAACAATACTTCCGAAGGTGTTATACTTTCTTTTCATGAACAAGGTCCTTTCAGAGAGCTGGAGTTCCACCAATGTGTCGCCAAGTTTTGTAGTAGCTATGACCAGCCTCTAAAATTTTTCCTTAGCTTCATTTTGGATCATCCCTTCCAACCTTCACAGCATCATGTCTTTCTTTGTCAATTACACAAGCTTCAATGTTTTTCTTGCACAAAGGTAGCTTGTCGATCATAGCTCGATGCATTCCCCTCACAGGCTAATCACCTAGACTTGGTCTAGCTATAGGCTGAGCAACACCCCTAATAAATTATGCAATTCTAGATGGAAACTAGACTTCCCTCCAGAAATTGCACAATTCTGACTGACACCCTACTGGGATCTAGAATTCTGCAATTCTAGCAATCACCACTCACAGTGAAAATTGCGCAATTTTCCCCAGCATGGCTGCTTAGCCCAGAATATGCACAAATCTGGGAAGGAGTGAGCTACTCTGCCAAGAAATTGCACAAATATCCTAGGCAGCTAGCCCAACTCCCAGCCAGAAATGCGCATTTTCTCCCAGCAGTCGAGTAGTCTCTTGCATGTGTAGCTAAGTTGACTGGTTCCCTCCGGGATCGATCAAAACTGACTTGCATGCATGGACTGCCTCTCCCAAGGCAACATGCAAAGGCATCTCTCGTTTCAAGGATCTATTTTTAGCAATTGGAGGTTACATGCAAGGATCATTTCAGAAACCTCCCACCAATTGCCGCTTTCCCTAGATTTGTGGCATGCACATCACAACCTCGATGTTATCAAAACTAATCAACCAGATGCCACAGAGGTCATTCCTCACATCAACCTTGCATCTTTGACATCCCACATCACATCTAGTAGTTTTCGGCACACTTAGCGCAGCTATTTTGGGGTAAGCTCGCTTTCATGACTTGTGTTTCATTTCTGGTTCTTTTTGTGTTTCGCTTCGTATGTACGTTTTCTTCTTCATTTTAGTGAGTGCTTTCCATCATTTTGATATATTCTAGCTTGTACTAGCACTATTTCAGTTTTCGTCAACATCTCACTTCTGTCACATGCATGAACTTGTTTTTCACGAATGGGTCCTGATTCAGCAACTTGCCTCACCCACATGCATGTTGTTCTATTTTCTGAAGAATTCATTCACCATGTGCATGCATGATCATTCACTTATGCTTACACTCAGTATCACCATGCATTCACACTCACATTTGTGTTCAGTTTCCCATCAAAAAGTCTGGGCAACCTCGGCTTGGACTTTGCCTTCACTAAGACATCATTACGCAATCTGGGGAAGGAAGGCTCTATCTTCCTCTCCAAAAATGTGCATTTATTCCCAACCACTATCCTCCAAGATTGTTTTGCACATCTCCGAGGGACAGTGACTACTAGCCCAGAAAATTGCACAATGCAGTCACTGAGCCTGCAACCATTGCCAGCTAAGATTATGCATTCCATAATTCTAGAAGTCAACAGCCAATCTAGACTATGCATTATGCAGTTCCAACAGTCATTCAGCCTCCCAATAGCCCAGAATATGCCTTGCATAGTCTTGGCACTCAGTCTCCTGACCTCCTAGCCGAAATTGCGCAACCTTCATGATCAGTCACACAGGTATGTGGAAAATCAATTCTCAAGTTCATTTTGGTTTTCGACTTACAGATTTCTTTCCATGAGTGTTTCCATGTCTCCAGGTATCACAAGTTTTCATCTACCTCTCAGCAACACAAGTATAATGGTTTCTAGGAGAGCAGATTCAAAGACTCCGTTCAGATCACACTTGGGGATGTAGTCGATCAAGTGTTTATGAGATTTACTTCTCACAAAGACATCAAGTTGTTCATAGGCAAGGACATCAAGATATGATAGCAGAAACATCACATCGAGAATCATCATGAACATCAGTTGAAGGTAGCATACCGGATGCAATGAATGTGAGAGGAAGGTTATTGACAACATAGAGGCGAAACAAGGTTGCAAGCTCAAACGGATCCACTGATGATGAAAGAAACTTTGGAGACTCAGGCTATGAGGTTACAATGTGACATGGAGATCGCATGAAGATAGAGAGTGGAACAAAGAAGGAGTTGCATGTGTTGAAGAAGCAACTCAAGGAAGAACATGAGTTGCATAGACAAGTGAATGGGTTGCAGTAGGAACAGGAATAGCAAGGGGTGCAACATGCACTCACAGACGAAATTCTACCTGTACAAGTTATAGATCCATCCCAACAACTGGCATAGAGAAAACACGGTGAGAAGTGTTGTTGATCTCATGCAAGGGATTTAGCAACATGCATGTCATTTTGTGCACACATGTGATCCAACCCATTTAGCACACTCACCAAGGCGAAGACAAGAAGCAAGTCTAATTAGAGTTGAACATGTAGTTGACAGTTGTTGCGCATGACCACCAACACACACTGGAAGATCAGCACAGACACTATGCATCATTGTGTTTATGGTTCTGCTGCACCAAGAAGACCATGCACATTCTAGCAGACGAGTTGGATGAAGGAGCCACACCAATGCACCAGGATGCAACAGAGGCAAGAGTTCGCTTCAGCAAGATGTCACCATGGGGTGCATGCACACCATCATGGACAACCAAGCTTGGCATTAGCTCACCACCTTCACCATCACAAGTGTCAGTGATGTCTTGCATGGCTTTGTTAAGCCATTTTGTCCCACATGAGCACATGTGCATTGTAATGTAATGTCATGTTAAGTGGAAGTTCATGTGTCAATAGTTGGATGTAACAGTCATAGAGTAGATGAAGAGTTATGAGGGTAAACAAACTATCACAAAGGGGAATTTCAAGGGTCACCCCACCCTTTGCTATAAATAGAACCTCATAGCTCATTGTAAATGATTTTGGTCAGCCAAGCTTCCGATAAGACTATGTTGGAGAGAGCTTGGACAATATTGTAGCGAGCCTTGGCTTCTCCACTGCGTAGAGCTAGTACATCTCTTTGGAGGAGCAGGAAAATGTGGTTGTAACGTTCCACTAATGGGACTAGTAGTTGGAAATGGATGTATTGTATGAGTGAACTTACACTTTTTTATATAATAAGAGCCAACAAGTTTCATGGATATGTTGTATTGTATTCCAGCTATCTTGTTTACTCTAAATGGCATATGTATTTGTTTGCTTGCACATGCGTGTATGGCCTATTCTTTATGAGTATCTATGAATATTTTGGAAATGTGTTATTGGTTTAACAATCACTTTGGATTGCTTGCCAACTCGCTTTCCAGCTGGTGATGCATCTTTGCTTGTGTGTTCCCTTCCAAGCCGAGTACTATTACAGGTTTCTAAGGGGCGCACTAATCTCAACCCCCACATGTTAGAACCTATCATGCACCTTCCTTCACTCACTATAGCTATAACACCCTTGCAACAGAGTCATCTTACTTGCCTCTGTGAAAAATCATGGTCAAGGCATTACCATATGACCCACTACTGGGACTCCTACACGAAACGATCTAAGGTCTAATTGGGACTTCTTACTGGGGAGATCCCCTTACATGTTGGCAAGTCCAACACCGTCAACAGTACTCCAAAATGAATTTTCTCCCTAAGGGTCATATTATGCCTCTAGCCCATTATTTAATCCAATGTTGTTGAAATCGACATCTAGAAGTTTATGGTACTGGCATTGATGAATGTTCTACAAGTTGAGTATATGTTGGCTTTGTGGTTAGGATGCTTGTGAGGTTAATGTGTTCACATTGGTGTATTTTATTATATGCAACCCTACTGGAGTATGGTCTTATTGTATGAATATTGTCAATATGAAACAATGTTGTATGTTAGTCGGTGTTATTAGGGTTATATATTATACCAGGTTCAATGGAAATGGGTACTAGTTAAAATATATTCAAAATGATAATAATCTTAGATGACAAGAAAAATCTTAGAACCTTCAATTCATGTCTTTGAATGCTTGTTTTGACCTTGTCTGTGTACCTAAGTCTTTGATAAGTTAAATAAAGGGAATCTAAGAACTACTTTGACAAGGATAATTATTTACGAGTGGTATTGGAAGGGTATAAATTGATAGTAAAGTTGTAGCAATGTGATTTTTTGGTCTATAAGAAGTTTGTTCAGAGATTGGTTGAATCAATTGCCCAATTGTTTTTGGTAGGATGTTCATTCACTTAGGCCGTTTTCAGTATAAGCTTCTAGTATAATGTTCAAATTTGTGGTTTTTCTTTCAAGTATATTTATCATCAACTTGGGTAAGACCTGTGAAAAGTTGTAGCTTGGTGCAAGAGTAATTATTGCAATAGAGAACCCTCAGGATATAATTGTACAATCTACAAGGCCATATAGTTACCGAGCAGTTCTTGAATTTGCCCAATTTACTAGAGCTCATGCAATTGTTGGTAGGCATACACCTAGAACATTTACAAATCAACTTCATACATCATTTTCTAAGCCTCATATTATGATTCTCACTGATCCAAGGACTAGCCATTAGGTAATGGGTTAAGTAATTTCCTAATTTCTGATTTGAATGATCTAACTTTTAACCATATTACAGGTTGGTTCATATTTTACACATGTTAAAGATTTTATTCTAACAACCATCATATTTCTGCATTGTAGACTATAAGAGAAGAAACCCTTAGTAACATTCCACCTATTTCTTTATACAATGTTGATTCTCCAATGAAACATGTTGACATTGGTATTCCTGTGAATAAAAAGGGAAAGTACAACATTGGTAATCTGTTTTGGATGTTAGCAAGGATAGTTTTACAAATGTGAGGAATAATTGTCCCAGGTCGTAAATGGGATGTCATGGTAAATTCAAGTCCAGACCATTGAATATACTTAATTTATGTTTTACAAATCATTATATATGAATAATTTTATGACAACCTGGTGCCTACATTCATTTTTTTTCTTATTTTTTGGCAGTTGACTTATTCTTTTATAAGGAAGTAGATAAAGCCACCGAAAGAGAAGAAGAGGAGTTTTCTCCAACCTAGTATGATCCTACTTTTTCTTTTGGTGCAGAGCAATGGCCTATAGAGGTTGTTGATGCCTAGTGGGAATCTAAAACACTTGCAGTTCCCAACATTATTCTTCCAATTGTTGGTGTTGTTTGGATGACTACTCTTGATCAGTTTCATTTTTTCACTCAATGTGTTTTTTATAATTTTCTTGTAATGTTAAATACCATTGATGTTTTTATTATTACTTCTTAAGAGTTTTTAGTAATTTTTTCCTTTGATTTTTAAATCTTTAAAAGCTAGTAAGTTGTTTTTCTTTGAATTATTTAAATTTTGTATTATTTGTACTTGATTTCTTCAAAAGTTGCTAGGGTTTTAGCTTTAAATTTCAAAATTAAATTAATGGATGAGATTTTGTACAAGTGATCTCTTTTGAGTGTCTTGCCTAATTATAGTTGTGTTTAATGAGTCCATGTTTTTGTTATCATTTCTGGATGTTGTGAAATGGGATATTACAGTTGTTCCATCAACATTGACCACTACAGAGTGGGATGTGAACCCTATTCCACGACAATCTCTAGTTGGAATGGGTGCAACTAGTTTGGAACCTGCTCCTGCTGCACCCACAAATTGGTTTCAATAGTTTATCTTTAGAAGGGAAGAAGCCTTGAAATTACATTGCTTTCTCTCTAGTAATATCGAAAATTTTGACTTCTATATTTGGTACACTGTGAAACATATCTTAATTTTTTTCAGTGGTCTTCAGTTGTGACTTGGACTGTGTTATGAAATCAATATTGCAGTTACAAATGCATGGCATTGTTGAAACATATTATAGATGGCTTGCGCTAATTTATTAGCTTATCGTTAGGCTATTCACTTTAGTTTATCCTACCTTAAATACTACTCTAGTGAACAGGATTTTGGAAATTACGTACATTGTTTCATTATAATTGGTTAGATTTAGAAATCAAGCTTTCATCTTTCAGTGATTGTAACTGAATTTTATGTGTTGAAAATATTTTAAAAACATACAATCTTTTTTCTCCTTTCCACGCGTTTCTTATTTTTCAAGATTTATAAAAAATTTCATGCGTAGTCATTATTTTGTACAATACCTACAAAATGTTATTTTGAAGCAGAGATCTTGTTAGTTACATGAGGAAGACAAGTCTTCAACATAAATTTTGCCTAGTGTGTTCTTGAGGATCTTTTGCATATATACTTAAAGTCAACCCTTGTAATTAAGTTTCCTTGATTGACAATCAAACTCAAATTTATATTGATTGTCTGGTTCTAGGTTTTACACTTGGATTTATGTTAAAACTATTGTGATGATTTGTGATATGAAAATATATCCTAGTAGCGGGAAGAGAGAACATCATAAATTTGTACATAGTTGTCAAGATATTAGGTAGTTGATTGGAGTTTCGTTATTGATAATAAATATATTGCTTGTGATCTTAACCTTGTTGATTTAGTTTCACATAGTTGACCGAGGCTCATAAAACACTTTATAAAGCAAAATATCACTTGTGTTCCAGAAAATATTGTGGAAAATCTTGTGAATTAGACTAGTGAAAAAATTTTAAGAAACTTCAAAATATCATAAAACTAGTCAATTAAAGACAGTTTGAAGATTTAAGATTTAACTCACCTAAGTTATTGTTGAAGGCCCTGAAAATCGGGTCGACAACAAGGGGGATACCCGCCCGATCCAGACCTTGGTTGGCAACTCCTTATCCGTTTGGTATAGCGGGTCCGACTGGGGATCTGGGACCAGTTTCCCAATTCAGTGTGTGTGTGCGTGAGAAAGAAGTGTGTTTCTGTTCAGACTGGAATACTTCTATCTAATCTAATGCTATGCTATGTATTCTAATAAACAGAAAAACATTGAAATTTATGCTAACCTAGGGTGTGATCTTTCTTCTATGCGATATAAAAAGATTTCATACAATAACTGGTAATAAAGATCATTCAGCTATCATAAGAAAGGAATTCGATAAAAATGAGCTACTTCGTATAAGAAGTTAGACGAAACAGCTCTTAAAACTTATCGCATAAATGAGATTTTCATATATTAAACATAAACAAATAGTTATCACCATACAAAAGTGCCAAATGATAACTCAAACATTCATGCTGTAACATATAAATAACTGAAAACTGAATATCGCTTTAACACATAAGCAGAAATGGTTAAGAGATAAAAGTACCATTTATAACTAGTCCTACTCATGAGCTTCAAGCAATGATTGATTTATCTCTCCTTGATTCAACATATACTAAGAGTATAGAAGTGAAACATCAGTAGTAGATATCAAATGCAAATATCAAATAAACCCTGTTCCATTCATTCACCAAAACCTCCTATGAGGGTGCAAAAGTGCATGTTTTGAGGACAAGTTTTTGATAAATTTCTGGACCCTTCTCTAAATGCATGAGAAGGATTTAAATACTATTGACTAATTCTAAAAATAAATTATTACAAAAATAAAGTATGCGTTTTAAATGACCGTCCTTTTTTCAGGAAAATAAAACGAAATTAAAACTAAAATTAAACTATTTTTGTGCTTGATCTCTGAAATCACATGTATGCAGCATCTATTTAAGGAGAGTTGGGTGGCTGAATTCCGCTTTCAACTGGGCTGAGAAAATAGAATCTATGAGAGCTGGCGCCATTTTTTCGGTTGCATTTATAATGCACTTAACAGTCATCCATTGGCTATGTGGTTTCACCAAGTATTTCCAGTAACAATCCCAGTTTAACTTACTTAGCTTTTGGATTACTTTGGCCTTTTCTTGAGCTCTCTATTTCCAATCTACTCCTAGCTATTGAGCATTTGGTAAGTACCCCGGAGTGGTCTCTGTGATCAAATTTTCCCTGTGTAAATTTTCATTTACACAATCAATAAGTCTGCTTGCGGCCATTGCTGCTCCTTCTGCTACTTGCTCTGCCCCTCTGATTTTCTCGTCCCATTTGTTAAAGAGCATTTCCTTGTGATTTTCATTAATTCTTGGTGCACCTGCTCTCTTACCCTCGTCCGTCTCTTGCCATGCCAAATATTCAGTCACTCGTTTATCAATCAAATCATAGTCACTCCGCAAGTCTACCACTTGATTAGTGGTTTTATCACTAATTTCGCAATAATGACTCCGCTATGATATCTTTTGGCCCAATGCTTCTTGCTGCTGTAGTAATTGCTCATTCATGGAAATGGACTCTGTGATGAATTCTTTGAGCTTAGGGTCATCCTTGTGCATCTCTCTCAAATCCTGTATCTGTTTTCCTTTCTCATCCAGACTTTCCTGATAGCTTAACTGCATCTGCTGGAAGTCCTGTTGCAACTTTTCAAGCTGTTTCTGTGCTTCGTTATTGGCATGGGCTTGTTGCAATTGTTGTTGCAATACTTGTATCTGTTCTTCCCTTTCTGTTAGCAGTTGTTGTACCTCAGATGCTTTGTCGATAGTAGCAGAGGCGTATGCTCCTGCGATCTGAGATAGTTTGGTGAGATTTTCAGTGGGATTGCTTGTGGGATCTTTCCACAAGACGTCCAATTGTTCCGTGTTTTGAGAGAGAGTGCTTTCCAATTTCCTTTTCTTTCCCTGTTTTCTTACTACTGCTTTATGCTGTGGGCTATAAAATACATCTAGGGGAGGAATTTCTTCTACTTTTAGTACAAGCTCAGAGGATGGAGAAATAGGAATATGCTCCACATCCGAGGCTTCACTAACTGTTCCTGTGACTACTTCTTTTATTATCTGTACATCGCTGACATTTGTCTTCATGGTTTGTCCTTCAAGGTTGATCAAGTCATTGAAGGTTTCCCATTCTTTATCTAATTCAGTTGTGACTGGTGGTGCTTGGATGACGAGAGGGGGAGGATTTCTTTGTGGGGAGGCAATAACCTGTTGATGTAGAAGTTCTTTTGACTGGGCAGTATCATTGACTGACCCTTCGTTCTTATCTAGTTCATTTTCGGATCTTTTAGAGTGTTCAAACACTTCTTTTTCGGATTTGGACTTAGATCTGTTGATACTTGAACTTGCATTGAGGCTAACACTTGGAGTTGGTTCTCTTGAGGGTTTTAGGCATAGATTTTCTAAAGGAATACTGGCTAGCCTTCTTTCCCTATATGTTTTGAACCTTTGAAATTCTTCTGGGGGTAGCTGCAGTTGGGTTGTGTGCATAATTTCTTCCAATGTGTTTTTCTGCTAAAATAAATCATCAAATAATTCTTTTTCTCTGGAGAATACCTTTATCTTGACTGCTGTTGTAAAATTGTGGGCGACCTCATAAGGGTCAAATGGCCT
>APFE030075305.1:19188-46797 GCA_000404065.3 Pinus taeda
GGTGCTGGGGTTTGGGACGGGGGGGGGCAGTTGTTGGGACGCCAGGGTGGGATAGGGGGGCTAGACCCAACGACCAACTTGGTTGGCCAACCGATTTTCAGGGTGCGGCTATAGGGAAATGTATTTTTAAATTTCTTATTTTTTTTTTTTTAATTATTATGGTTTAAAAAATTAATTATCATTTCTTGTTTTCGTTGTTAATTTAAGTTATTATTTTTTGTGATTTACTGATTTATGTGTGTCTTTTTTTTTCTTCTTCAGGAAAATGGCATCAAAGAAGATTTTTGTGAATCTTTCTAGACCAAATACTCTTAAAGGTGGATCTTTAAAAAACATTGGTGAACGAACCCCAACTGAGTTGATGGCTACAAATATTTCAAGTGCCTCAAATGATAAGAAGATGATTTCATACTGAAAGAAATCAAAAGAAGTGAAACTTCCATCAAATGTTTGGTATGTGAAAGAAAGAGAAAGCTAAAATGTGCATATATATCTATATGTTGATATACCTAATGATAATGGCATTTATGAGTTGATGGAAAAAGTCATAGACATGTGTTCGGTACCGGACAGTGAAGTTGTTTACATACTTACAAAATTGCCCAGGTCACATGAAATGATTAAATACCAGTTATCATATTCATTGTATGACATGAGAGAGGTATTTACAAAGTTGTGTAAACAAATCGTAAATGAGATGACACAAAATATTGTAAGTATTGTTATTTATATCTGTTTTTATTTCTTGTAATTGTCTCACTATATTTTTATAACTTTGTTTTTATTGACATATGATATTTTGTTTGGCAGAATTTTATTGAAATTTGTTCAATTAGATTGGGAGGCATTCATTTCATAGAGCATGATATTATGAAAGTTGTCAGCAATTTCTACTTAGTGCCAAAAGAAGATATGGAAAACAAGCAAAATGTAGTAATTCATGATGCTACAAAACTACATCTAAGGGATAAAAAAAAAAACCTCTAGTGGATAAATCTAGCAAATGTAGACAAACTATTTTTGAAGACGAGGAAGTTGAAACTGGCAGTGAAGAATATGTTGTTGTTACTGAGGATAACATTGGAACTGAGAAGAGCTGTAAAAGACCAAAAGTAACAATTCCCAAGAATAAATCTATTCCAGTTAATGATGAGAATGTTATGAGGAATAAAAGTAAAGTTGAACATTTTGAAGTAGTCATTACCAACAATCAAGAACCTAGTGAAACTTCAAAAGAAAGCAGAGAAATGATTACACAAGGAGCTGATTTAGAGGATGGAATTATCAGAACAAAACAAAATGCCATTCAATAGAAATTGACAAAGAGAAACTTAATTGAGTGTGGTCGTACATTTCAGCTTAATGTCAGACAAATTTATAAGGCAAGTGAAGGACAATGTAAATATCAAATCAGAAAGCTACACCATCTGCATGTTCACAACTTGAAGACATTGATGAGGTACAATCCATATGCTCATGTGGTTAATTATGTGCTTCTCATTGGTCCACTTCAAGTTCCCAACAAAGAAGCATTTAATAAGTCAAAATGTTTTTAATACAATTATTATGTGCTTGGGGGGGAAGCATTCTGTAGAAGCTCAAAGACAATTGATGGAGGAATATTCCAGTAGCCCACCTTTTGAAACAATGAAATGTATCATTTATGCTAGTTTATCAGATACAGAAGCAAAGTTAGTGGTATGGGATCATAATTCAGATAATGAATATAGGATGTCTATGACTTTCATCCAAAGGGTTAGATTTATTCATAGTGAATTTGAAGAAAAATGTGGTGGGGATAGGATATATGTTACTGTAGATTTCTGAAAGGAATGTTGTATGGAAATAAGCTATCAAATTGAAAAGAGAATCAATTCAAAAAGCGGAAAAGGCGGCAAAGTTAGTGATTTATTTAGAGGTGTTGAAATTTTTTTTCCAGTTGGCATTTAGAATTGGAGAGATATGGGAGTTGATTAATGAGATTTTTATCATGTGGGAGAACATTGGAATTAAAAACCAGAAGGTCAAAAGGTCTAAACCATTGATATGTAGCAACAGTAAATCAGGTCCTGAAATGAAATAGCTTCCAGAAGATATGACTATCACACCTTGGAGAGCATCGCAAGGAGTGAAGGATGAAAAACTTGTCAAAGCAATATTATCTCGTGTGAAGTTAGGGGAATTATCATTGGAGGAAATGTCTGAGGAATTTCAGAAGTAAGTTTGTTGAATTATTTTTATTTATTTCTAGATTATAATTTTCTTTTAAATATAACATATTGTTCTTGGTAGTGTTTGTTATACATATCATTATATTAACTTTTTTTTACCTTATATATGCAGTCACAAAGTTTACATGAAAATTCAAGAGCAAATGGTTAAATTGTTGAATGAAGATAGTTGGGATGATGTTGTATGCAACTATCTAGATTCAAGTTCTACGTCAGCATTAATTTTTTTTTTTATCGTGCATTTAAAAAGTTATGTTGACTTATACATTCATTTTTATTCATCTGTATACTATTTTTAATTTATAACTTACACATATATTTGTTTATTTTATAAAAGATGAAGAATGATGCAAATGGAGCACCAAATAGTTTTGGAACCTTTATTGAAAAAATTAAGATCAAAAGACTGAAGAAGCAACGTCTTAAGAATGTTGAACTTGATCCAACTCTTACTCATTTCATTTGGAATGGGCTTGACACTATTCAATATCAAGTAAGACAAGGCGACTGTGAAGACATTGCTAAACTCATACCTAAAAGGGGTTATGCCCTAGTTATTGTAGGTATTCCCCATGGTTTCAATATTCCAAACATTGACTATGATAGTGACCCTTATACTTATCAAGATCTTAGTAAAGTGGTTGGGGGATTTCTAGAAGTCATGTCATCATCATTATGGAGATTTGTGACATTTCATTCAGACACACAATTGACAATGTTATTGTTAAGCTTCAAGGGGAAAACAAATTCAAGGATGCAACTTACATGGTAAGACGTTTAAAATGTACATTTGATTTATGTTAGAAAATTCATTTATGTACAAGTTAATTAAAATTTTACTATTTCATGCTACACGCAAAAGTCAAATCTTCTTAATTGTGAAGATCAACCATTTATAAATGATTGTGAGTTCATCCATATCGATAATTGGGCAAAAGATGATAGCTATATGTCTATGATTTTTAATCGGGTAGATGGAAAGAGTCATAGCCAAATATTGACTTATGATGTTGTCGTGAGAAAACTAACATATGAAGACAAAGAAGAAAAAAGATAGATAGTTAACATTTAGCAAAAACCACAGTTATTGATTAACTATCTTATAGACATATGTTCAAATGAAGGAGATTGGGTTTTGGATTTATTTTCTGGTTCAGGTAAGTTTTATTATATGGAATTGAATTTCAATATGTTATTTCTTAATTTATATGTCATTGTACTAATTTACTTCATTATTTATTTTGTGCTTGATAATTAGTTACAACACTAGCATGTTGCCTTCAAAAAGGAAGAAATTGCATTGCTATTGAAAAAGATCCAATACAGTGCAATTTTATTCAAGAAAGAATTAATGCTCTTCAATTTCTTCGAGATGCAATGTATGAAATTGGCTTGAAGAAAGGGGCTTTTGTAAATCACGTGTGGCAAAAAAGAAAAAAGAACCCAAACCACCATTACACAAAATGATTGTAAAGGCATATATTGGGAGATTCACAAACATCAAAGATCCATTAGAAGAGGAAAATGAGCAAAATGAAGTAGAAAATATTGTGGAAGAAGACAATGATGAAACTCTAGAGGACAAAGAGTTTGGATTACGTGACATTGTTGATTTAATTTAAGTTATGCTTGGAAATCAAGCTCATTTTTTGTAACTATTAATTAGTTATACTTGCAATGTTTTGACTTTGATATTTTATGAGAAGAATAAGCACTCAATTAAGGTTGTTATGAGTTCAATATTTGTATTATGTGATTTTCGCATTAATTTTTATGTTAATCATTATTTTTTGAAAAAAACAGTGACTGTTATTATTTTTTTAACTTGAAATTCATAAAAAAACTATTATTTAACTATTTGTAGTTAAAATTTTCCTATAAAAATTGTGACTTTGACATGTCATTTCTAGTAAAGAATTACAAAAAATTATCAAAACGTGTAGTTTTTAGTTATATTTATGTTAAAAATGGTTATTTTTATGTGAATTGTTAAAAATTATTGTTTTTTGAGACAATTCTTTCATGTGGATTGAAAAATTATTAACGATGAATAAATATGTAGAATATCAAAAATTCAAAATATCGACCTTCTTTAAACATGCAAAACAATAAAAACCTCATTATTAAAAAGAAGAAGAAGAAGAAGAAGAAGAAGACCACTTCAAAAATTATTAAATTTAGAAAATAATTATTTACATTTCATATATTAGAAAATTTAAAGTCAAAAAATAGGTCTTTTAAAAAAGGGCGTGATGGAAAATTATCACTTTTTAAAATCAACATGAAAATCACTACCATTCTAAAACGTAATGTACATAAAAAAAAATTGAAGTGCCAAAAACTATGCTCTAAAAAACATGTGTGTTCTGCATCACCCCTTTTCAAAATTGGGTCACTTTTTGGCTATCTCTATGAAAAGGGTAACAATATCAGTTCCCGTTTCAAAGTTTATATTGTTTGTAGTCTACATAGTTTCTTTTTATGCCATTCCCACCATTTCCATCATTCTATATCTAAATACAAGATCTGAGACCTTTCTTCCTGCCTCTAAGCTCACTGCCCTGCCTAAGTGTCCCTAAGCTACTTGCTTGCCCGCCCCCCGTCCCCCCCCCAGCCCCCTCCACACTATGAGTTTCATGCGTGTCATCATTAATGCCCTAGAGGTGAAGACATGCTTCATTTGGGTGACCCATCTCAATGAGTTAAAACCATCAAATATGTTCAAGTATACCTTAGAATAATTGTCATACATTATTATGCATGGGTCTATTATTATATCGACCTAAAGAGGGTTGTGGGTGGATACATAGCCCCAAGGTAATAATTTCTTCCTAGTGTGGTTTAATGTGTTGTTCAATCCATTGTTGTTCTTATGGTATGCCTTGAGCTATCACACTTGACAACTTAGCCATCAATATATTTTTGATGTTGGCTGGGTCTACTAATTTTGATATTCCTTCTCATCTAACTTCTCTAATCTCTCCTTCATCTTCTTAAAAAAAAAATCCAGGGTGTTCAACTTATCTGAAGTAGAGTGGATTGTCATACCATTTGGGGAGGTGATATGAAGTGGTTTATAAGTATTCATCATAGGTGAGCTTATTAATAAAGGTTACTAAGTCTTGAGGGCGAGGGGAGTGTGAGGTGTTATAATTCTTTGATATAGGTGCATGTTCTAACAATGGTATTTGATCTAATATCTTAAGGCACTAAACAAGGAGGCTCAATTGTTCCCTTATTTGTACTACTCAACTACCCAGGTATTAGAGAGTGATCTATATGAATGTTGTTCTTAGTGTGTTATAACAACAAGATGACTGATTAGTTTATCTAAAGTTAGTTTCAAGTATACCTAGAGGACTATCTAATGTAATACTACTTGAAGGGGAACAAGAGTCATTACAAGGGTTCCCGACTATGTGATCACTTGTTTTTCCTACATGTATTATGATAAGCTCTGGTATTTCACCAAGGATGTTGCAACTCCCAAGGATTCTCAACTTAAATTATCAACCGGAGGTTCGTACTAACTTAGAGGTGACAATGCTATATGCACAATAGGTTAGGTTCTACTCATGTCACCCTCATTTGTTATATTAGATCAAGGTATTCAAAGACCACTCATTCAACTAACTACAAAGAAAATTTCTTTTGAAAACATATCATGATTGTAAGGAGATGAACATGATTCTAACTATAGAAATGAAGATGTCATTCATTAAATGTAAATGCTAATTGTAAGGAAGAGGCTAGTCTAGTTGCAAAAGTAAACCATGCTACTCTATTTTCACACTTAATAAAATCAATAGCCTACTTGCATGAACTATTTATCTATTTGAAACTTGCTTAAAAACAAGGAATTCAATCTTCAATAAAACTATGAAAAAAATGCTAAGCCTAATTCTACTTGTTGTCTTATGTTTTTAGTGAGGAAAGGATGGGGTTGGAGTGATCTTAGAGTCTTCCTTAATAATGAAATAAAATATTGGGGGCCATTATTCAACTTCAAAATGCAAGGGTCAAAGTATGGAACGAATCTGGTTGAAGTAAGAAATGCTATATGATTGCTATAGAAAGTGCTATAGGAGGCCCTGTTTTGCTACAAGAGGGGGTCTGAGATATTTTTGGGGATAAGAATGGTATAATATAGGTTACAGAAGGTGGATTAAGGTGAATTAAGGTGAATAAAGGGTGTGGGATCCCCTTAACCAAGTTTATTACCCCTCGGAGGCCTATCTTGCACCAAAGTTTATGCCTACAATGTCCTTCATATGCTCTAGAAGAGTGATCTTGGTGGTAGAGTTGGAAAGAAATGTGAAGTGTCTAGGAGAGAGATGGAATGGTCTAGGTGGATGTGGAAGAGTGTGCCCATCCCTGCAAGTAAAAAACAATCCCTGCAGACTAATCAAGCACATGCATTAAATGATCAATACCATGACAAAATAAATTAACATGGAAAGGGTGAGTTGAATTTTATTAAAATCTACTCTACCCTACAACAAAACTATAATTTCCAAATAAATCCTACTAAAAGCTATGTTTTAGAAAGGAAACATGAAAAATGATTACAATCCAACGCTTAAAAATTTCCAAGAAATCATAAACACATGTTTTTGGGTTGTTGTTGGAGATCTTCCAACCACTCTTCCCGCAAGAGAGGTGATGGAAAAACATACAACTACAAGTTTTGTGATGTAATTCCTACTTAAACAAGAAAATAATTGCAATGAATTGAACAAGAGAAAGGGAATAGTACAAGAGAGGGACTAAATACTCTGGGTTGGGCCCAAACCCAAGGGTTTTAGCCCTCCAAAACTATCTCAGATGTAGGCCAACAATGAACTTATTATTGAAAAAAATAAGAGTCACATACACAATATGAAAGATGAAAATAACAATATCAAGCACGAGGATCTCAAAAGCTACTCCTATTTTCAAAAAAATTATGAATCCTAATGAGACTTTAGGTTAGTTTATTTATACAAAAAGTAGCTGAGGGGAAAATCCCTTGAAAGGAGGAATGATCTCCTCCAAAATCTCGAAATTGGCGGATTTGATATGGTTCCCTTTGATATTCACATGCACAAGAGTTCCTCGACAACTAGTGAATTCTATATGTTGGGCGAGGAACCTTTGATCTCAAGGCAAGTTGGAGAGTTAATGAAGTGGACAAGCCCCCTATATTCTCTCTAGATGTCTCCACTAAGCCCCGACATAGTAAATATCTCCAAAACTACTTCTTTTTCTTGCATATTAATCACATTAGTCCATGCAATATGACAAACACCATTTAGTATTTTTACTAAGCATATTATGGCTAAAAATGTTAATTAATGTGAGAAAATGAGAATTTTAAGGGATGGAGGATAACACAATGGACCTCAGAATATACCTATTGATGGGACCCATCAAAATCTCCCCCTATCACAATTTTACCCATTGAACAATTGATCATTGTGTAATTTAAGGACATTGGAGCATGTCTCTAAAAAGAAGTATAAAAATTTATAAGATTTCTAATGCAAAAAAAAAAATATTAAAATCACCAAAAAATGACTTATGTAAAGTAGGGTTTGAGGCCAAAAATGTGAAATGATCACAACTTTTGCTATACTTCTAGGAGTGACTATATTGACCCAAATTAAGAAATGTCATAGATTATTTGGATATATTGGTGCTAGTTTGATTGTAATTTATATGCTCTATCAAAAGATATCTAATTTTAAATCAATTATATCTTCACTTCTCAAACTTCATATCTGACGATTTTTTGTTTTGTTTTTGAAATTGGGTATTTTCAAGATGAATTTAGTTCTCAAATTGATTATTCATACCATGAATAGAAATTTTTATAAATCAACTTGAATGTTGTCATCCTCCCTTTTTTTCTTGTAAAAAAACATCAAAGAACAAACATTTTTCCCATTTTGTACCCAATTTTTTTTCCCACTTCATTTCCAAGAAAGAGTTTTGATACTATTTGTAGTGCAATTAACCCCAAAAATTCTGAGTATTCACATAAAAGTACTGGAAAACCCAAAAACACAAGAAAAAAGAGATACCTAAAGAAATACCCTTTTTATAATTGAAATAAAGAGCTAGGTTCACTTGCCTCTTCAAGGGAGAAACCTCCAAGAACAATATTCTGAATACAATAAATTTTCTTGACAAAAAATTACATAACCTTGTACTCAACATATAGTTATCCATAAATAATGTTAACTAAATATGGGTTCACTTATGATGAGAGCCTACTAATCAATTTGAGCCTTATTATTAAAAATGACCCTTTTTAAAATGAATTACTATTAGCTAACTATTTAATGGGATTTATTCAATGAAGTTTGCCTCATACATTAATAAAGTATCTAAATAAGGGGAATGGGGTAGGACCATAACATATTAAGGTTTATATCTATTAAAAGAATCATTAATACATTGAATGGTAAAGCTACAAGCGAATTCCTTTTCTTATTGTTCATAAATAATGGGTAAGTAGTTTTAGTAGCGCTAATATTTGAAATCATGGTTGACATTTCATATTCATGATAGGTGATCAATGATAATGGGTGAGAGATATAAATATCAATAGTGTTTCTATGATCAATTGATGGATTTCAAATAATGGATTCTAAATGTCATCAATGATTTCTCTAACACAATGAATGTTAAAAATAGCAACAAGAAATTCCAATTTAATTTGTCCTTGAATTAAATTGTGAATTAAATCGGAATTCTATTCTCATAGAAACTTGTAATAGTTACTTAAGTTAAATTGACTTAATTTACTTCGGAAATATAAGTTTGAGGTCTATCTAGATTCATGTAGAGTGATTCCTAAATTTTAGGGGCCCAGGTTGAGTTCTTTTAAGTATTAATTAGATAACTTAGTCTAATTGAGTTATAGTCAGTTAAACTAGTTCTAACTATTGGAGGAACTAATAGGAGGTCTAGTTACAAGGATGGGCACCAGTGCATCCTCAGTGACACCCCAATCAAATGAATATTCACCCATAAATAACTCAAGCATGTCAGTTCAAAGGAAGCCCCAATTCAGATTAGAGTTTAGGGACAATGTACTATAAGTTGTATAATTTTCCGAGTTGTACAAATGGTGCAAGCAATCAATAGAAGTCCTATGGATGGATTGTGTAGTTATGGAGAGTGGATTTCCCAATTAAATATGGGTTAATTCTCTCAGAATTGCGCAAGGAAGTAGGGGCTTGGAAGGCAACAGATTTGGCTAAGTTTTGGCTTGACCTGGTTTGTGAAGCAGAGAGATATATTGTACTTATGCAGAGATTGTTTGGGGTTGAACACATATTGTATTTTATTCTCAGATATTATGGTTAATGCAATATAGATAGTTAGAGTTTTGATAAGTTGCTTTCCCCAGAAAAATATTGTGTTATGTGTGATTGATATTCTTCCTTTTCTGTTTTTTTTTTCATCGATCAATTTTGGTTTCCGCTGAAGAGTAGAGTAGATTCTTGTCTTGTGTTTTAGAAAACCACATAAGTTGTTCAATCTACGATAAAATTCTAGATGGTATCAGAACTAAAGACATTATAGAAGAGGAGAATTTGAGTTTGTTGTGCAGATGAAAATTAAATTTGTTGGTTCATACTTTAGAGCAATAATATGACATTCTACAGCTTGCGACTTGAGTATTCCTTGGAGGTAAACTTGAATTACATAGATTGGAAGAACAGGATGGAGGTAGTGCTAGAAGACAATGGCCTCAAGGAATTCATAGATCATGAAATTCCTAAGCCTCTGTTGGGCCATGAATACGACCACTTTGTAATACTTATTTCATCCATTTTTACTCTTCTCTATTATATCATCGATTATAATCTATCATTTAAATCCATTTTATAAAAGATTTATGCTCTTATGGATGAATATTATTTATTCTCCTTTATTTCTAATAAATTGATGATTATGCGTGATTTTATCAATGACAGTTTTAATAAATCAGTTGTAACATTATTCACCATTTTTAGCCTCCAAGATAATCTCCAGTTTGAAGACTTGATCATTAAAAGTGCCAACTCAGAAATTCGCTGGAATAAGAAGTGACGGTTTTGCGGTTGAGATTCCGAACAAATGAAGAGAAAATCTGGAACATGGGTTTTGTCCAGAACGGACCCAATTAAATTTATCAAAGAACGGTTCGCCCAAATTCGGCATGTACTGAGAGAAACGCAGGGTTCTTTGAGCACGATTTTCTTAGATTTGTTGTTGCGGCCGTCCTCCAAATCTCAGTTGCAAAGCCAAATTCGTCTTGCTCTTGTTGAAAGCTGGATGGAAATATATCTTCTTGTTTATCAATTGGTTGGAAACAATCTAATTTTGTAATAGAAACCATGTTGTACTTATATTGATTGTAACTGCTCTCTGATCTCTCTTTATTTAAATCACAACAGAGATCAGAAAGTGGGGTGATTTCAGAGGGATTCGAATGATGGAATTGAGGATGAATTAGAGCTTCAGAATTGAGGATGGCAGAGAGAATGGATAATGGCTGAGAGATTGGGAGAATTCTTGTTGTAATCCACTGTAACTCTGCTTTGATATTTTAATATAAATCTAGTTGCCATTCCATCTTTGATCCTGAAGTAACCCAGCAGCATCTGCTGGCGGCTAAGGGCCCAGCCTCTAGTGGAGTACGCTGCTGCTGTATTATATCTTTATGCTTCTTGTGTGGTTTGATCTCTTTCTTTTACTCTATTCAGTAATCTGACGCACTTTACTGTTTTACATATCAGCGCTGTTAGATATACTTGATTGGATACTATCGTTATCTGCAACAGGAATGCTATGTTATCATTTTAACTTTGTATCGCATTGCTGTTCCTTTGGATAATTGATATAACATTGTTGTTCCTTACAAATTGTCATTCGATTACAGAATAATCGCGTTGTATGTTCCTAAATCGGTACAACTGTATGATGTATTCTTAAATTGTGACTGTTGTTTATTCGGGATTGCTGTTCCGTTACAATTGCTGTTACTTTATAATTGTGATTCATGCATATTGTATCGAAGCTCGGATTCCTGTCCCTTTTAATGATAAGTGTGTTGCGTGTTTGATTTGGATTGTTCTACATTCATATTTAGTTGTTGTTCCATTTCTGAATTGTTGTTTCATTGCAATTGTTGGTCAATTTCAAGATTGCTGATTTGTTGTTTCATTTACTTACCATTTCTTAAGGACAGACTCAGGCTGTAATGAGTGTCAGCTTCTGCTATTTGGCTCCCAGACCTCTAATCTGCTCCCATCAGTTATGAAAGGGATAGGTTATTGCCACCAAACCCTTGGCTGATGTGTTGTTCTATTTCATTGTTATTTCCTTTACTTACCATTTCATTTATATTCATCAAGGACAATCTCAGGCTGTAGTGAACCCCAGCATCTGCTACCTAGCTCCCAGACCTCGGATTTGTTCTCATCAGTTATGAAAAGGATGGGTTATTGCTACCGAACCTTCGACTGATGCAATGCTTGGTGTGATTTAGCCTTTTGAATTAGTTAAGTTGTAGACATGCACCCATTGCTTTGTTGTTCATTTCTATTGATTAATTGCACTAGTTTGCTTTTAAAGAGTTTTCCTAGTTTACTTTCAATGGCAGCTTTAGTTCAAGTTCGATTTCCTTTTGATTTCTTTAAAGCAGGACTGTCAACTGTAGAGAACATTGGTTATTGCTTCCTCGTTCCCAGATTGATTGTCTTGTTCCGGTTTGATTTCAATTGCATCAATCTCTAGAGGAATGAGTTAATGCTACTGTATCCTCAATTGATGTTTGCTGAATGAATAGTTGGATTTCAGAGCATTTGAGTTTATGTTATTGTTAGATTTCTTTTTTAAGCATTCATTTACTTTTGTATATTTTAAGCAATATACTACAAAACATTACTCTTGAGTAAATAGCCGCCTCATACTGAGTACACTCTTGAAATAAAAAGTCGTCCCTGGGTTGATAATTAATGTGAAGATAATTAGGAGTTTAAAAGACACCTTTTTATCACTCCACATTTTGGCGCCGTTGCCGGGGAGAGTGTAGCCAATTTTAAAGAGTAGTGTGCATCTGATGAGTGCCTGTTAGGAGAGGATTGGGTATTAAAAACGGAAGGTAAGAACCTGCGTACGGAGCATGTAAAAGCCCTGCTCCCCCACCCGCTTTCCAATAGGACTGTTAAAGAACCTAGGGTAGAAATAGATGTTTGAATTTTTGTGTGAATGACTTAAAAAAAAAATAGAAATTTTGAAAAACAAATCACATGATTTCATTCAAGTGGTGATGTAAGCACCACCCATTTCACTAACTATTTGACAGGAACATTGGAAGAAGGAGCTTCGAAGGAACACATGAAGAACATCTTCTGTTATGGTAAGAAACTGCCCAACATTTTTTTTTTTGAATTTCCTGCTCAACTAATTCCACACCCTCACCACAATAAACCAATACAACATGCTTACAGTGTTGGACTGCCAAATTTACCCAACCTTCCCACCCATTCTATCTCACATGTGCCATTAGAGAAAATTTACAATGAAATTCATAATGTTTTAAATTAAAAAACTGTAGAAGCTATGGAAGAAAATGAGGTTTCTTGTAGGTTGCACCAACAAACCATTTTTAAAGCTCAAGAACTTCATGGTATGATGGGAAATCAAGAAAGGAACGGATATATTGAAGATTGGTTTCACTCCATCACGTGTTTGCATCATCACTCCATACTTCAACAATTTTTGATACCATCTTTTCAAGGGAAGTTGGCTTCTCATACCCTAATTTTTATCAACATGCATTTTTCAAATTTGGGTATGTGCATACGTAAAGCCTCAATTCTAAAATGGTTCCACTGTAAATACTCTTATACATAAACATATTCTATTCTCAAAGAAGAGTATGATAGTGGAGAAAATAAAATAAATAAACAAATAAAACAAACACATCTTTTTTTATTTTTATTTTTGAAGCTAGTTGTTTTTTGTTACAACATGCTATGGAAATCAACATCGGTGATAAAAAAAATTGTGTATGTAGATGACTTATAATGGAAATAATAGTTCTACAAACATTTATATTCATTTTTATCATCAATATAAAAAAATGGTTGAATATCATTTTTTTTTGGCTTTCGGGCTTGATGAAATTTATGGAAAAACAGTCGGGACAGTCATGTTTTGAGGGACCAAAAGTGAATGTTTTTAAAACCTGTTTCTACCCTAGGTGGCCCTTGACGTCTACTTTCTAACCCAATTTGAACCACTCAATTTGGATTTGAAACGAAAAATTTAGAAACAAAACATTGACAGGGTGTCTAGTGGGCAGCTCAGGAACAGAGTTGGGACAGTCAGTTTTTCGAGGCATATATGTTTGAATTTTTAAAACCTGTTACCATGGTAGATTCCCCTATGAATCTAGTTTACAATACAATCGGAATCACTCATTTTTGATATCGTATGGGGAAGTTATGAAAAAATTACTGACTGTCTATCGTAAATCAGCACCCTTAAAACTATGTCTTTCCGACTGTTCCTTACAGTATTTGACCTATCAATTCTTCTTTTCTTCAAAACATGTTTCTATTGGAGATAAAAAAATGAATCTACTTTCATTTCCAATTTCAATCATTTGAATCCGACATTATGCTTGAAATATCAACCGTTGGTCTAAGTGGGGTAATCGAAAATGACTCTGTAATGCAGGTTGTTCTAACTAAAATTGACATATCATATCATTGAATTTTTAAAACCTGTTTCTATTGGAGATATACCTTTGAATTATCTCTCATTTAGCTCTGGAATCAATCAATTTGGACAAAAAACAAAGAAGTTGTGATTAAAACACTTTTGGTTAGTATGGTCGACCACTACTCTCCCGCAGGTGACAAATAAATTTTACTTTGTTATCTCTATGGATTTGTTCGGCGTACAGGTACTATACTTGGTTACTAGTTTTTTTTTGATTATATTTCTTGGATTAGGGCGAGCCGTGCACCTTCTCTTTTCTCCATGATTTAAATTGTTTTATTGCAGGTAGACACCGTTTTTTTTGCATCCTAGGAGAAAAAATGTTCAATTATGCGACGGATGTTGATTCTTGAAAGAAATTTTAAATGAACAAAGAATTCATTCCAACTCATACCCAACGGTTCATTAGAAAGAAATGAAGATGATTTTCCATTTTTGAAGAATTTCATGTCATTGTCTTTGCTGCCAAAACATTTTTTGAATTGATTTCCATTTTTTTTGACATAACATCATAGCTGTTGTAACTTAATTTATTTATTTACATACTGTTTTTTGTTGTTTCTTTTCTAATTTCTCTTATATTTTGTGTTTTAGGTGTTGTTTCATTTAAACTGTAACCCATCCTTAGCATCAATACAGTGAACAGCTAATTCATTCTTTGCGTGCTTGCATTTTATGCTTGATGTTCCTTTTCTGAAGGGACAACATTTATGTGCACTTTTGTCGTTTCTGCTGTTCCTTTTTCAAAGGGACAACATTTTCGTTTTGCTATTCCTTTTCCAAAGGAACAACACCTTTTGGGTCCACAGTTCATTTTTTCGTTCCTTTTCCACAGTTCATTTTGTTGTTTCTTTTCCACGGTTCATTTTGTTGTTCCTTTTCCACGGTTCATTTTGCCGTTCCTTTTCCACAGTTCATTTTGCCGTTCCTTTTCCACAGTTCATTTTGTTGTTCCTTTTCCATGGTTCATTTTGTTGTTCCTTTTTGCTGTTCCTTTTCCAAAGGAACGACACTTGCATTTTTTCTGTTCATTTTCCAAAGGAACGACACTTTTCGTTTTTGTTGTTCCTTTTCCAAAGGAACGACACTTTTCATTTTTGTTGTTCCTTTTCTAAAAGAACAACACTTTCAGTTTTTGCTGTTCCATTTTCTAAAAGAACGACATTTCCATTTTCACACTTTTTGGTGTGTGTTTTTTTTTTTGTGTGCATTTCCTTTGTTGTTCCCTACAAGGAATAACACTTTTTTTGAGTGTTTTTGCTGTTCATTCAAAAGAGCAACAGTTTGGGAATATTTTTGAGAGCAACCCTTTCCTTCCTCTTGTAGGATTACTCCTAGTTCATCTCAACCACATTTTACTGATTCCCTTTCATGGCATGAAGTACACTACTTTTATAAGGACAAGAATTATGGATTCTACTGAAGCGAGTTAATATCATTCACGTTATGATCTTTAACAGGACAACTCTTTGATGATAACTTATTTTCAAAAGGGACACAATTATTTATATACTACTTTACTGCATTGTTTTCTGTTGAACATGATATTGATTGATCATCTTAATACCATGCTGGTTCCACCCTTCCTGGTTATAATCTTCTCTGTCTGTAATAAATGAGATTATGGTTATATTTTTCTATTGACATGTTCAACTTCTTCCACCATCTCTACTCTTAAGGAGCACTGAGCCTCCCTCATTTTATTATAAAAATATGTAATAACAACAAAATTTTGTTCGCAGATGGAGGATAGGGGGTCTCATTACGAGCCAGCCTACCATGTTCATAAGATTGTAACAAAGTGACATTCCCATTATGGCCACCACACCAGGGTTATGATCCATTGGATAGCCAAATTATCCTTGGAACAGGAGGTCTCATCACGAGCTGGCCTGATCACTTTTGCTACATCCCAGTGAATGGCAGTATGATTATCTGGTTACCACGCCAGCACACGGATCTCTTCTGTAGAACAACACTGTAACTCTCCATTTATAAATTGAGGATCCTGGCTCATATGGGTTAAAAAGCAACCCTGCCGAGGCTATGGACACCTGCTGGCAGCAGCGGCTCTGCTTATGGTATTGAAGTTATATCTTATCGTCAATTATTATTATAATACCCTTTTCTTATTTTTTTCTTTTTATCAGAGAAGTTATTTCCTTAACTTTTTCCCTGTTTTGAACCTTTATGCATGAGAAATTGTTTTATGATCAATCACATCATTTTTAGCTAGAATACTGTCAGCAAAGCATCTTTTTAGCATATTGTTGTCCTTTTTCATGTTGCATAAACTATCATAAATCCCAAGCATCCTATCTCTTATTCATAACTATCTTTACACACTTTGCTCTCAATATAACCATAAATTTCACCGTCCTATCATTGATAAGTGTACTTTGCTTCATTTACTGATATATTGTTCATTCCATTGCCTTGCCATCAACACCACCCCTTTCATATGCTTTATGGTTATGGAACCCATTTTCCAATTAGAGAGGGGAATGTATGTATTATGGGATTGCATGCGATATGATTACTGCACTTTGCCATACCTTGTTGATTTGACAACATATTTGTATTGCATGTATACATAAGTTTTTCTAATTGAAATTTTTGCATGCATCTTATCTGTTGCTATTTAAAGCTAACACTATGGATTCAAGAACATTGTATGCAAAATAGTGATTTGTTTACAGGAGACTAACAAATATGGGGCAGAACTCTATTCGCAGCATGACTACATTATTGCAACTAACAGAAGCGGCTCGAGCAACTTGCAAATGTGAACAATTGTTCAGACATGATGTGCTTGCCTGGATTCCACCTTTTGCATCACTTTCAACACCAACTCTGCCTACATTATCTTCAACAAATGCCAGTACATATATGTCATTCCACATTTTTCATTTTGGAGGTAAAAATTGAGGTAAAATAGCATAATTTTCTAAGTTATTATGAATTTAGGAGAATTTAATGAAAATCCATTTTGAGCATTATTTATCGTTCTTCATTTCACATCTTTACCACTTCCCCTTTTTCAGCAACATATCATTTCCGAGTGTGGGGGAGTGTTCCTTCATTTCTTTTTTATGACCATGTCATTCATATTATTTATCATCCATTTATATTCTTGTTCATTCTCAACACCTCCCTTGTTCCATGTTGTTTTACACCAAGCTTAGAATTCAACAGCTGGTAGCAACTGCCTCTATTTGTTTTCTAGCATTGCTTGAGGACATGCTAATTTTTCAGAGAGGGGGAGGAATTGCTACGCATAATGGATGCTTTTTTTACTTTCTTTCTCATTCAAGGCATACAATTTCAGTGCAGAAATTGATTTCCATAATATTTTTAAAACTATGAACGCAATTCTTGTGATTTTTGGAAAACACAGACGTATCATTAACATATACAAACCCAAACAATTTAAAGATAAATTCGTTCATAGAATTTCGGAAATCATGCACTCTCACCTACAACCATTTTGTTTATATCTCATGATCCGTGCATCAAAACAGTCCAATTTTTGGATCATAAAGGCATTCATATATTATAAATTTACTTACCAAATTTCAACAAAAGCTAGTTTGTAGTTTTTGAGAAAATGGTTAATGAAGTTTGTTGTTACTTATATCATATTTTGTTGCAACTTCATATATACATATAGTTGAATGTCAATGTAAAAATTGTTATGCCTTCATCAAGATTACTAAAAGTGAATATTCGTTAATTAAGGAAGAATTCATTTGTACTATCAATTTCATGAGCTAAGGTGAACATATTTTTTATTGCTTGGTCAACACATGGGTTTTTGTCTTTGGGTTGCATGAGGACATGCAATATATTCAGTTTTCATTGCATGAGGACATGCAACATATTGAGTGTGGGGGTATGTTGGGCCATTCATATGCCATTATTATTATCACTTTTGAACACTTATGCCGCCCATTTGCACTATTCTTCATCATATCATTTGTTATAATTTATCATTTAAATCCATTTTATAAATGATTTATGCTGTTATGAATGAATATTATTTATTCTCCTTTATTTCTAATAAATTCATGATTATGAATTATTTTATCAATGATAGTTTCAATAAATTAGTTATAACATTATTTACCATTTTTAGCCTCCAAGATAATTTCCAAATTGAAGATTTGATTTTTAAAAGCGTCAACTCAGAAATTCACTGGAATAAGGAGTGACAGTTTTGCGGTTGAGATTTTGAGAAAATGAAGATGAATATGCAAAATCCGGAACATGGGTTTTGGTCCAGAATGGGCCCAGTTAACTTTAAGAAAGAATGGTTTGCCCAAATTCGGCTTGTACTGAGAGAAACGCAGGGTTATTTGAACATGATTTTCTGAAATTTTCTGTTGCAGCCGTCCTCCAAATCTCAGCTGCAAAGCCAAATTCGTCTTGCTCTTGTTGAGAGATGAAACGAAATATATTTTCTTGTTGATTCAACTGGTTAGAATCAATCCAATTTTGTAAAAGAAATCATGTTGTACTTATCTTTATTGTAACTTCTCTCGGATCTCTCTATTTAAATGAAAACAGAGATCAGAGATAAAAAACTACTTGAGGATGATTTTTGGGGGATGAAAAATGATGAAGAATGATGGTGGATTATTCATGATAGGATAGGGATTGTTGCATTCTGTAATTCTCAAGCATTTTCTGTTGTAATGATTCCACAATTTGCTGATTAATACATGACTTGGGAGTTGTTGTTCACTCTTTTCCTTCTAAAGTAACCCAGCAGCGTCTGCTGGCGACTAAGGGCCCAGCCTCTGGTGGAGTACGCTACTGCTGCTGTTGTATATTATATTCTTTCGTTTTATGCGTGGTTTGCTTATCCACTTTATTTGGTAATCTAGTATGTTATATTATTTTACATCACAACTGCCACGTAATCTCATTTTCTGAGACATAAATATCATATTGATTTTGCAACGCATTGTTGTTTCTTTAAGTGCTGATATAAATGGTTTTTATAGGATATTGTTGCTATTCAATTATGGAGTGCCTGTGTTGTGACATTTGACCATTGGTATTATTCTCATCTTAGAAATTATATTTCCTTGCGATTGTTGAATTTATGAACGTTGTTGTTCCATTACAAAATACAGCCGTATTCTTTATAACTAAGATTGATAATTGGATTATCATATCAGATTACTATTAAGGTGTGCCATGTATATTTATATTTGACTTTCTAGCATTGTTTCATATTCCATCATTAATCAATGTTGTTCTATTTCCTTGCGCTGTTCGATTTATCCTTAGAGTAAAGATTGTTATTAATTTGGCTTTGCTATTGTTCATTTCCATTAATTAAAGTTTGTTGTTCAGACTCCTTTAATTCTAGTTTGTTGTTCCATTTATGGCCGTTCCATTTTAGACTAGCTGTTCCATTTCCTATTTGTTGTTCTATTTTACTTTCTACCGTTCCATTTACTTGCATTCGCTGCTTTGGTGTGAGAGAAGTTCTAAAGATGTAGTGAGCCTCAACAGTCGTTGCCTAGCTCCCAAACCTATGGTCCATGCTCTAATTTCCTTTCCATCAGTTTCTAGAGGGATGGGTTATCGCTTCTGCACCCTTGACTGATAAGTTGCCTTGTGTGATTTTATCCTTTTGATGTAATTTAGTCATAGTTTAGCATCTGTTTACTCTTGTATTTTCTGAACGTTGTACTAGTAAACATTACTCTTCAGTAAATAGTCACCTCAGACTGAGTACACTCTTGAAATAAAAAGTCATCCCTGGGTTGATAATTAATGTGAGGTAATTAGGAGTTTAAAAGACACCTTTTTATCACTCCACAACCATTCCACATACATATGATTTTTTGAGAAAGCCCATGACACAGTTAGGAAAAATCGAAGACTTGGAGGAGCAAACGAAGAAACTGAATTTGAAGCCTACATCAAGAAGAAAACACTGAAACAATTTAAAGGCTACATGATGTGGAAGAAGAGGAGAAGAAAATTAAATGCAGTTGAAGTCATTTTTTCAAATTGTAAGCTTAGTTGAGACATACATGAGCATACATCTTAATTAAATTTTTATGTGGTTGTAATTAGGGGGGTGTTGGAGAATATATTTCCAACCACGTGTTAGGTGTCAAAACCACCCGGCCTGAATTCAGTTTTAGTTAATAAAATTTAATTGAGTGTCACTGTAGTTATATTGTGGATTTATCCAATATAATCTTATTTAAGAAAATGGAACTAGGCCCATGTATGTCATAGCTTGATTTACCTCGATTTCTGATCGATAAAATAATTATGTTAAAATCGAGTGTTATGTTCATTACATATCACCCAACTTATTTTATTTGCAGATTCATGTGAGATCTCCAGAGTCCTTCAATCTCTCTTGTTATTGTACTATCAGCATTGGAGCGTACAGGCAGTGGATCGAAGCAATACATAGATAACATGACAAGATACTGGGAGGTGGAATGTGACAACATGGTCGCTAATATCAGGGTGTGGTCGATGGCCGTAATAATAAAAATTGTTGCGTTATCCCCTGTTACTGTTTTTGACCCAAAACATTTGAATTAGCGCCCTATAAATATGCTAGAAAACCTGCACAGATGAATCTAGCTAGTCAAGGTTGAGCACACAGCTTTGCAGAGAAAAAACACTAAAAGAAAATCGAAAGAAGAAAATAATGATTCATTAAAAAATATGTTACAATGTTCATGATATAGAATTACTAGGTGAAGATCCCAAGGTAATGCACTATAGTGGTGATCAGTGAGAAGACTCAACACCTACAACAAGTTCTAGAGATAACTCGTCAGTTGCGGAGTTAAAGAAGGAGCAAATCAAGGAGTAGGTGTGTAGTAGTTCAAACATGCAAAAGGAATCTTGCATGTAGTCCCATGCTCTAACTAAGAGTCTACATGTAGATGTGTAGTAATTCCAACACCCCCCCTAAACACCACTATGGGGAAAAATAGGAAATCGATCATGGCAACTAAGGCCAAAGGTGACCCAAAATACAGTGCAACTTTTACTAAAATTGAGGAAAGATGGAAAACCTCGTGGGAAAACCGCCCCTTCAAAATAAAATGTAATCAAAAGAAAAGAGGAATAAAAAGCGGTTGCTAAGCAACCGTGTCCTTCACTCCAAGACGATTGCGCAAGGAGTGAAACATTTGCTCAGTGAATGTCTTGGTGAAGATGTCTACAATCTATTCTGCTGAAAGACAGAACTACAAATCAATGACCCAATCATGTACTAAGTCTTTGATGTAATGCATATGGATCTCTATGTGCTTCGTCTGTTGCTGTTGTACTGCATCCCTACAAAATTTGAGAGTACTCTGGTTGTCACACTAGATGACAATGGGTTGGTGGAACTGGACACCCAATTCATTGAGGAAGCGTTGTAGCCACAGAGCCTGAATGGTGATGTTTACGACTCCTCTGTACACAGCCTTAGCTGAAGAGAGAGCAATAGCAGTCTGCTTCTTTCTCGATCAACAGATAGGGCCAGGTCCTAGATTGAGTGAATATTCGGAGGTTGACTTCCAATCAATGTTGTCTCCTGACCACAATCAGAATCTGTGAAACAAGGGAGATTCAATGCAGTGCCTACTGCATAATCAATCTTGAAGGTGATGGTGCCCTGCACATGTCGGAGGATGCACTTGGTAGCATTCTAGTGTAGCTCATGTGGCCCTTGCATGTATCTGGAAACTGCCCCTACTGCATATGAGAGATCTAGTATGAAGTGAGTGAGGTACAATAAGCTCCCCACTAGCTATCAGTAGAGAGTGTTGTCAACAAATGGAGTGTCACCTCCATCCTCAAGGCAGACCCTAGACAGAAAAGGAATCGGTGTTCGCTTGCAGTTAGTCATGCAAAACCTCTCGAGGAGATCCCGTGCATACTTAGCCTGAGAGGTTTTGATGCCTATGGCATCCTGGCTAATCTCAAGACCAAGAAAGAAGTGTAATGGACCCATGTCCGTCATCAAGAACCTATCATGCAAGGCCCTCTTAACTGTAGCAATGGCTGAAGCCGAGCTGCCAGTGATTAGGAGATCATCCACATACAAAACCAAAATAAGAAGAGAATCATGCGTCCTGAGCATGTAAACATTTGAATCAGACTTACATCTTTTAAGTTTTGTGATAAGAGAAAAGAATCCATCTTCGTAGACCAAGCTCTTGGGGCCTGCTTAAGGCTGTAGAGAGATTTCTTCAGTCTGCAGACAAAAGATGAATTATGAATGAAACCATGTGGCTGCTCCATGTAAATCTCCTCTGATAGGTCTCCCTGAAGAAAGGCATTCTTCACATCCATATGATGTACTTCCCATCCCTGGGCAGCCACAATGGCAAGTGTAAGGTGTATGGAATCCATCTTTGCTACTGGAGCAAAGGTCTCATCATAATCAATGCCATGCACTTGTTGGAAGCCTTTGGCTACTAGCCTTGCTTTCCGTCTGGTGATTTTCCTATCTGTAGCACTCTTCGTCCTATAGACCCATCTGCATGAGAAAATTTTCCTTCCTAAAGGAAGGGGGACTAGATCCCAAGTCTGGTTCTCGAGGAGGGAGTTATACTCCTCCTCCATGGTGGACTCACAAGATGGATGCCTAGCAGCCTCAGCATAAGACTATGGATTAGAAGACTAAACCAAATGACAATGCCAAGAGGGCGATGGTTTAGTGGTAGTGAGGACAAGAGGAGGCTCAATAAACTCTGAGCTAGTCCTCCGCAAATTAGAATTATCCCCCAGAAGACCATTTCTAACAGCTGCTTGGTCTTGTGCATATATCTCACGTAAACTCCTTGTTCTTTGATTAATTATAGGGGAATATGACTCACTGCTCGAAGCCCAATTTGGGCTTGGATGTAGATCATCATTTGCATGTATCAGATTTGTATTCGAAGACTCTGTCTTTGCATATACATGTTCTTCCTCGGCATCTGCATGATCTGTATCTGCATCTGAGTGCACTGAGTCATCATCTCGGACATGAGGTAGATAAAAATGTCTGCATGCGGTGATTCAGGTGCATGTGAGAGACTTTCCTCAAATTTGACACTTCGCTCAATGATGATCTTGTCCGTAGAGGGAATTGGGAGTCGATATCCCTTCACACCATCAGGGTATCCAACAAATATGCACTCAATGCTCTGTGGATCAAGAGCTTTCCTCCTTTCAGAGGGGATCCGGGCCCATGCTCGAGAGCTAAAAACACGGAGGTGAGTGACCTCTCGTTTAGTGCTGCTCCAAGCCTCAAAGGGGGTCTGATCCTTAACAAACCTATGAGTAGATCTGTTTTGGATGTAGTTAGCACAATTAAGTGCTTCGGCACAGAGCTTATGAGGCAATGACTTGGCATGCAACATGTAGGAAGCCATCTCTTTGAGAGATCAGTTCTTTCCTTCAGCAACTCCGTTATGCTGCGGAGTGTATGAAACCGTGTACTACAACTATATGCTGGACAGAAGGTAAAGATTCCAAAGTGCTATGTTAACATATTTCCCCCCATTGTCTATACAGAGGGCTTTGATCTTTCTCTCTGACTGTGTCTCAACTGGTGCTTTGAAATCTTCAAAGTGCTCAAAAACTTCAGATTTGTTCCTGAGAAGATACACCCAAGTATACTGTGAGAAATCATCAATAAATGTAAGCACATACCTTGCTTTGTTGATGGAAGGATGAGGAAAGGTCCCCATGACATCAATATGGATCAAATCTAGAGGAGAGGATGCTTTGTGAGTCTTGGTGGTGTCAAAATTTTCTCTGGGATGTTTGCCAAGAACACACCCTTCACAAACTCCTTTGGAGAAACTGATATTTGGCAAGCCTTCCACCATCTCATTCTTGTTTAGCTGCGGCATATACCTGTAATTTAAGTGACTAAGCCTTTTGTGCCAAAGCCTACTACTATCATCATCATGTGTAAGCAATAAGGAGGATTCAGATTCAATAAATTCAGAAAATGTATACAGTCTGGCTCCATTGTTTACCTCACCAGTTGTAATTTCGCGCTGCTATGTAGATCATATATGTTTACTTCATCTCGAGTGAATTCCACTCTCTTTCTGGTGCCGGAATTAGTGATCTGATAAATTGAAAGTAGGTTTACTAAAAGTTTTGGAACATGAAGCACATCTTCAAAGCTTCCATGTAAAAGTTTCACTCTACCTTTTCCGGTGACCTCAATAGGTGAGTCATCTCCCTTGAGGATGGGAGGTCCTTTGCATGCATCGAAGGAGGAATATAATTCCTTTTTAGTAGCCATATGATGTGATGCATCAGAATCTATAATCCATGCATCAGTAGAAGAATTAATTGCAACTAAAGCATGAAAATTGTTACGTTTCCCGTGTGGCAGATCCTCAGTTTTCTTCTTGGCACCCTGAGGGATGTGATCCCAAAGGTTGTGCTTTTGAAGGATTTCTGCCATTTGGTCAATATGTTTCTTCATTCAAGAGGATTATGGATGGAATCCTCTTTGACAGTAGGTGCATTTGTTTCCTTTCTTCCCTTTCTCATTTCTCGAGTCGGAGGAGTCATTGAAGGGCTTGGTGTACTCTTCCTTCTTTGGATGGGAATGTGCTTTTCCCTTGTCTATTTGCTGCTGATTTTTTTTTAATTGAATCAGATCTCAGATTTTTATTGTGGCTGCCATCATGCACAACAAGTGCATGCGCTTTTGGAGGTTTGATTTTCCCCATGCCAATGAGTTTATCTTGCTCAAAAATAAGGGGCTCCATAAATTCTTTGAGAGAAGGCATAGTGTAGGATTTACCTATTGTGAGCCTTACTGAATGAAATGTAGACACAAAGATGGAGTATTCCGGTCTGAGCTTTGACATAATAGAGAGAATTTGGCAACTCTCCTCCTTGGATTTGTCAATTCCACAACCCTTGAGTTGCAGCAATAGATCATTATATTTGGTGAAGAAGTCTTGAAGTCTATCATAGTTCCGTGGATTCAATGATAGCAGATCCACTTCGAGCATATGTCCTTTCATCTCATCCTATTTCCCATAGAGATCTTCAACCTTTTTCCAAATCTCATTGGGAGTATTGCAGGCAGATAAATGAAACAGCAACTCTAGAGAGATGCACATGCATATGGATCCGTGGGCCTCATCCATACAGTTAAGGTACTTGGATTTATCTATTGCTGAAGTGGGTTCCACTTCTGTAGACATGGTAATCCTGTACAACCCTTTTTGACAAAGGGGTCGAGCCATTGGGTCCTTCCATTCATGATAGTTGTACAGTGTTAGGATCGATGCTTTGGGAAACTCCATTTTTCTGTCAATCTTCGATCTCCAAGATGTAATACCTGCAAAATAAAGTACTGGTGCACCTTTTATCTAGTAACCTATGGGCTCTGATACCATGTAAATGTGTTAGAAAACCTGCACAGATGAATCTAGCTAGTAAAGGTTGAACACACAGCTTTGCAGAGCAAAAAAGCTGAAAGAAAACCGAAAGAAGAAAAAAATGATTCATTAGAAAATATGTTACAATGCTCATGATATAGTATTACTGGGTGAAGATCCCAAGGTAATGCACTATAATGGTGATCAATAAGAAGACTCAACACTTACAACAAGTTCTGGAGATAACTAGTCACTTGCGGAGTTAAAGAAGGAGCAAATCAAGGAGTAAATCATGCAAAAGGAATCTTGCATGCAATCCCATGCTCTAACTAAGAGTCTGCATGTAGGTGTGTAGTAGTTCGAACTGCAAAAGGAATCTTGCAAGTAGTCCCACACTCTAACTAGGACTCTGCATGTAGGTGTGTAGTAGTTCCAACACTCCCAAACCCACGTCATTAACTCATGTAAATATCACACCTAAAATGGCCTTCTACATTGGTGTAATGTGCCATTTAACCATTACACTCATCTAGGTTCGTCGAGATCCAGAAAAACAATAATCCAGCCATCCATGTATAAAAAATATAAATAGAAGGGATCGAGCAAACACCAGTGCACCTGCTAAATGGTAAACCTTCTTGTAATCTACGCATCTGGTAATATTTCACTATTCATAATCGATTCGAATTGTAGAAACAATTGAAGGGAAGGGAACGACAACAGATTGGAATGACAACAGACCAGATAAAATCACAATACCTTTCAAACACTTGGCAATAGTTCTTGAAACTACAAAAATTAAATTCTAAAATCCCTATCATGAAGTACGCCACACTAGAAGTACCTGTAACTTTGAAACTTAGTTGCAAATATGAAGTTGGTTTTTCAGAAAAATTTATTTTATCGATTTCTTTGGATGTTAGGTAAGAATCGTTGGCCGTAAAACTATACTATTCGTTATCTGGCCTGATGTAACTTAAATTAAATATTCCTAATCTATAATAGTAAAGTTTATGATTATTGTAGTAATCTCATCCTTGTCTAAGGGAATGGTGGGCTTAAACATAATACCTTATGATAGTTTTGGTTAATAGATTAAGCTAATATCCGTAAAATCGTTATACAAGTATATGTTTTATGATCATTGTAGTAATATCATCCTTGTCTAAGGGAATGGTGGGCTTAAAAATAATACCATAGGATGATTTTGGTTAATAGATTAAGCTAATATCTATAAAATCGCTATACAAAGTATATGTTTATGTAAGGATTATAGAGCAAGTCGAAATCTCATTGGGAAGAAATTATATCATTTTCATAGTTGATAGCGAGGATATTATGTTAGAAAGCCTTTAATAATAATTATAAATATATTAAAGAGCAAGTTGCGCAAATTTACATGCTCTGAACAAGTCACTTTTTATCTTTCACAAATTTCTTGTCGACTAGAAATGACTTCATCAAGTTGGGATAGCTTTGTTTGTAATCAATGGAAGTAAGACCAAATGAATTTCATGCTAACTAGTGGTTAAACAATATCATAGTGTTTAGTGTTTAATGTGAAAATCTATCAGTAAAAAAATTACTTTTCAAATTATTGGGTAGACCTATTTTGAACTACTCATTGTGAAATTTGAATAAATATTATAATAGAACCTTGGGTAGACCTATTTCGAACTATCCATTTGTTGGCATTATGATGCATGTGTTGTACTTGATGAAAACCCTCTCATAGAAGATCATCTCACTTGTATACATTCAGATGAATCTTCAGAAGAAATATCAGATGTGACAGAGTGCATAAGTTACCGGACAACAAAAAGGGATCAGATGACAGTTCACAAGTAAGCTTTGCCATCAAGTTCAAAGGGGGAGATTGTTGGCACTATGTTTCTAGTATAGTTGTATGTTACAGATGTTGTACTTGATGGCAACACCCATGGCATGGCTCTCAATATGATGAGAATTAAAAAGTTTATTCATGTGGAGAAAAGTTCACGGAATTTTATGCAGAGAAAAGTTTATTTCATGTGGGAAAACTTACCTTTGGTCCATGGTAATTAGTCCTTGGAATTTGAACCTATGGAGAAAAGTTTATTTCATGTGGGAAAACTTACCTTTGGTCCATGGTAGTTAGTCCTTGGAATTTGAACCTATGGTTTTTGGACCATGGCATCTCGACAGACGTGTTGATCTCTAGTATTGAGTTGATGGTATTGGGTTGTTATGGT